>JAHHZJ010003628.1:0-71156 GCA_021437245.1 Aegilops speltoides
GTTCTCCCAATCAGTCTCATCGACTTGTGATCCTGCCATTGTTAGCAGCAAGAGAAACACACAAGAATATGATCCTCTGAGACTACTAGGAAGTGGTGGTGGTGGTGTGGTGGACGGTCACAAATCCGTCAAGCAAATCTCAAATTCTTACAGTTCTTACCCGAAGCGGTGATCGGCAACCGTTGTAGTCAAAACTCTCAAAGCTTGGATAGAAGCGATTACGGGGAGAGTCAACGCCACGGCGTAGATGTATGTGGAGCTGGGAAGGCTTATAATATGGTAGCAAAAGATTCAGCAATAATCAATTCAGAGATGCAAAGTTGAATAAGCGCTCAACAGCAGTCTTGTGCTGGTCCTAGGCTAGGCTGTGCTAGAGGCGAGCCTAGAACACCAACAAAATCACGCACGCACACGTAAACAAGGAGGAGCACACTCTGAATTTTTTTTCCTTTTTTTTGCACTTTTTTCCTCTTTTTTTTTTTTTGCTCATGACAAATTTTTCGAAAAAGTCTACAAATGTTCTAAAACTGCCTAGCGAATTTTCCAAACTTAGTTTTTTTTTGGCTGGAACTATTTTTCTTTTGCGGATGGCTCGAAAGTTGGGGAGTCCTCTGCTGTCACGACTCGAGTGTCGCGTGATCTGAAATCGAGAACAATGCAACAATTCTGGACTCGGACTAGGACTGGTGGCGGAGATGAATCTGGTGGAACTTCGGATGGTGGCGCAGATGAATCTGGTGGAACTTCGGACTGGTCGGCGGATATATGTTGCGAGGTGGACTCGGATGGGCGTGATGGCGGCGGATATGTGGTGGCGTATATGGATTGGATTGGCGGTGAATATGTGGTGGTGGTATATGGCAGCGGCGGCGTGACAACCTGTGAGCAGAACTTCGAAACTCTAAAGACTAGGCGCTAAGACCAGCAACTTGACACGGCGATGCAACCGCAAATTCAACAAAGCAAATCTGAGAAAAGATTATGCAAAGGCTCAGATTGGTTCGGATGGGATGAACTAACCCTAATTTTTTGTGGCTTTTCATGGACTATAGGTATGAAGAACAGACTCGATCTAAACTACGAAAAGCTGTAAAATCTCACCGAGCAACACGGAAATCGATACCACTTGATAGAGGCAAAGGTGTCCGTCTTTCGATGAGATGGTGGATTTCGCTTTGGTGGAAGTCGACTTGACGATCCGACTCTGGCGTGCGAGGGCGTCGCGCATAGCAATCGCTAAACCAACTCCGAGAGGTTATTGACCACGCGAACACGATCAACGACCATGAGGGTCTATTTCCTGCGAGCAAGCGAAGAACAAGCAAGAAACTAAGATTGCAATCTGGATATTGCGAATATAAGATGAAAGCTTTATTGATCAAGGAGGGGTTACTGTGGCGCCTTTATGCAGTCGTTGAACACAAGCGAAGTATCACGAAGTTGCAGCTATGGCGAACTTTTGATCTAAACAAAACCCAAAGTCTAAGCGGTGCCCTAAGGGCTGTATATATGGAGGAAGAGGGTGAATTTCGTGGCCCTTGGTAGAGGGGTCGAAACTAACCCTATCTCTTGTTCCCCACATCTGGACTCTAAAATAGCCTATACTTATGTATTTCGAAATTACATGGGTGCGGCCCAATAATAAGGTGTGCAGCACCTAGAATAGCTTCTGGACGAAATTTATGAAGTGGCATCTTGTATATTTCGTCCAAGGCTTCATCAGATCATTATGGTGGCTTCAAAGTCCTGAAATCATCACTTGTAACTCCGTTCTTGTCCCCTTTGCATGCCATCATCTCCATGCTTGTTCTTGCTCCAATGTTCATCCTTCTCCAAGCTAGGTCCTTCATTTGTAAGCAAAACAAATGTATCCAATTTAAGCAGACATCATATTCTCATGAACATTAGAATCATTACCAAAAGCGAAAGTACACAGTAATTTAGTTGGCGTCTTGTGAGCTCTTGTAATTGGTCCAGTATGTATAGCAGCAGGGGCTGTGGGTGTAACAATGGTATTGATGTCCTCATCAATATGCCTACATACTATGCAATACTCCCTTGTCATTTCTTATGATGAGCATGATACATACACTTGTTGGGTATCTTACCACCTGAATGATCGGTTTTGCCATTTTGCTACCCTCATTTGTTTTTCCAAGTGTTTGTCATGTTCTTTCATTTTGAAGGATTTACATGGCGGGACCACCACGAGACATATTGGTTATGTGAAGGCATACAAGATGCGCGACTCCATCATCCTTGAGACACTCCTGAAGGTGAACTCCTTCTCTTTGAGCCATCCTCAAATACGCTTATTGGATTGGTCACTCTTTCATTGTTGTTTCCTTCTTTATATCTACATGATACATCTCGTGATCGGAGGAGCGACATTGGAGATTGGCTACATGGACCTTCAAATTGAGGAGCGCTCACACTTATTGGATGCACCTTCGAAATTCCACTCATGCCTCGACAACAAGCTTTGGTACACCAACACCTCCATATTTGTTGATTGTGCTCATACATGTCATGCGCAATGGACATATCATACTCACCACAAGTTTGCACCCCATGCATGGATTGACTCACATTGTGCTTGCCTTGTTGCATCTATTTCCATGTCATCCATGATATATGAGCTTGTGCATTTCCTTAGCAAATTTGTTGTGATCTTCCTTGATGGCATATTCATACATCATGATCATATTGCCCACAATCAATTGCATGATAATATATACATAATGAGCATTCATTGCCATGTTCATGCTTTTGATGCACCATCCCATTATGACATCATTTTGCACAATGGTAGAATTTGTCGCTTTGTGCACAATGCTAATCACCCATGAATTCTTTGCATATCATCCTATATCATCTTGATAAGCTTCATGCGCTTTGTCACGCACTATCCTAAGCACGGACTCACGCTTAATTGATGGACACTTTGTGTGCGCTAACCATTGTATTTCAAGTGTTGCTTGTGTTTGCTCTTTTTGCATGTCTATCCTCGGCGACACCTTGGACTACTTGGATTGCGCCATGTCTTCAACCGTCCAACTACAAGTCCGTCTCGACAATCGTTCCATGGTGATGAGGATCACGATCCGAGGTCGGATCTTTCCCAAGGGGGATATGATGCGGAGCATCCACGTTCATCCCCTGTACACTCCGACTACTCTCCAAGCCCCAAGGATACATAAGATGAGACCTCGACTATCGCCATTGGACACAAGGTGAATTCACTCCTCTTGAACCGTCACTTTCCGCATATGAGACACGGCTACTACCTCATGCATGGACCTTGCATACACTCGGTACAACCAAGATGACCATGGAGAACCCAAGGATCAAGGCCAAGCATGGAAGAAAGCGGAAGAAAGGAGAAGAAGAAGGCAAGCGGTTCTTTGGAACCAGGCAGACGTCCGGACCGCCGTCCGATCATCCGGGCCCGGCGGATCATCCGGACCCTCCCGGATCGTCCGGGTAAATGCACCGAAAAGGCACCCGGCAACCTGCTGAAGCGGATCATCCGAACTCAACGAATCATCCGGACCCGGCCCGGATCATCCGGGACCCGTCCGGATCATCCGGCCTTACTGCAGCGCTTGACTTGGGCGAGGCGGTGTACCCCTTCACCCCTCACTTACCCCTTCGTGGCTTAGCACTATAAATAGACCTCCTCCTCCCCACTTTGAGGGTTAGCATTGGATTAGCTCATATTTGTGTGTGAGAGCCTTTGCTCATCCACCGGTACTTCTCCACGGAGACCAAGACCTCCGTCTAGGAGAAGATCCTCTCGGATACAAGACCCCTATCTAGGGAAGATCCCCCTCGTGGATTCAAGGCCCCTATCTAGGGAAGAACATCAAGGCCTCCTCTTGGAGATGAACGGTTCCTTTGTATCCTTACCCTAGTTGACTATGTATCTTGTGGATCTCATGTGTGTATGTTGATCTAGCACTTGTGTGATCGATTCCTTGTTGGTTGAGTGATTTCCTCTCGTTTTCCCCGTGTTTCCCCTCGTGCTTCGCGTGTTCTTCGTGTTTCCCCGTAGGGTCCCTCAAGCGTGAAAGATCGCGAATTAGGGTTCCACCCTACATCATTGTGCCTTGTATATGAGGTAGCAGCTGATGGAGGTGCTGGTGTAGTGGAAGTAGAGGATGCACGCAGTGTCCATGATGAAAGTCGACCTGCAGAAAAGTTAGTTCGCGCCAATGCTTGTCGATCCTGCACTTCACGTTCAGCTTTACAAGTAAGATGGAATAAGCGAGTGATATTAGTATACTCCTTATACTCTAGAATGGTCTGAATCTCTATATTTAATCCACCTATAAACGTGCAAGCTTAGCTTCATTCTCCTCAACAATACCACATCTAATCATGCGGTTTGTAATTCACGATAATATTCTTCTACAGAATTTTTCCTTGTCTTAAACGCTGCAATTTTGAAGCAATTCACGTTGATAATATGGTGGAACCCCTTGACGCATAGCAGTTTTCAATGCAGCCCAAGTAGCAGGAATAGGATATAATCTACAATGTTCGGACCACCATACACATGCAAAACTAGTGAAAGCACAAGCAGAGCAACAACCCGTCTCTCCTAGGGATATTGTAAACATGTAAAACGTTGTTCAGTTTCTAACTCCCAAGTAGGATATATATCAGGAACATATCTACCCTCAAATGGTGGAATGTTCAATTTCAGTTTAGAATATGGACATCATCTCGTACTGAGGTGGTGGTGCGAGCCTACCATTACGAATATATACGAGGTCGACTGCTGGTGGTGGTGGTCTTTGGTGGCTGCACGTAGTTCTGATTTTGATCAACCTCATCCTCATAATCGCCGCATACTCATCATCCTCCTCGGTGCCAGCAGCAGCGATGGCGAGGAGCCAAAGAAGCACCAACAGCGATGGCAGCGGCACCAGAATTTTGTCTGGCTCAATAGGAACACGTTGAGCTCATCCATACTTGATTCGGAAGGGCGTGGTTGTTGTCGTTCTTGAGAGGTGCGATAGGTGCAGCCGGCGGTGGTTGTAGAAAAGCGAGCAATTCATTAAACTTGCTATCAAGCTTTGTTTCAACGTCTTCTCAATGCCATCTATCTTCTCCATGGCCTCGTCAAATCTGTTTAGCACATCTTGCACTGTCCAATCATCATTTGCTGAAATTTATCATGTAGCTGTTTGTTCGTCGAGTTCTCCCAATCAGTCTCATCGACTTGTGATCCTACCATGGTTAGCAGCAAATAGAAACACACAAGAATATGATCCCTCAGACTACTAAGAAGTGGTGGTGGTGTATCACAAGCGTTCAAGCAAATCTCAAATTCTTACGGTTCTTACCCGGCGGTGGTGATCGGCAACCGTTGTAGTGAAAACTCTCAAAGCTTGGATAGAAGCGATTACGGGGAGAGTCCAACATACGGCGTAGATGTATGTGGAGCTGGGATGGCTTATAATATGGTAGCAAAAGAATTGACAATAATCAATTCAGAGATGCAAAGTTGAATAAGCGCTCAACGGCAGTCTTTGTCTTTGGTCCTAGGCTAGGCTGTGCTAGAGACGCGAGCCTAGAACACCAACAAAATCACGGCGCGGCACGTAAACAAGGGAGGAGCACACTCTGAATTTTTTTTCCTTTTTTTTTGCACTTTTTTTCCTCTTTTTGTTTTGTTTTTTTTTTTGCTCCGCAACAAATTTTTTTCGAAAAAGTCTACAAATGGTCTAAAAACTGCCTAGCCAGATTTTTTTTTGAAATTGGAACTATTTTTCTTCTGCGGATGGCTCGGAAGTTGGGGAGTCCTCCGCTATCACGACTCGGAGTATCGCGTGATCTGGAAATCGAGAACAAAGCAACAATTACTGGACTCGGACTAGGACTGGTGGCGGAGATGAATCTGGTGGAACTCGGACTGGTGGCGGAAATGAATCTGGTGGAACTCGGACTGGTGGCGGATATATGTTGCAGGTGGACTGGGATGGGCGTGATGGCGGCGGATATGTGGTGGTGGTATATGGCAGCGGCGACGTGACAACCTGTGAACAGAACTCGAAACTCTAAAAGACTAGACGCTAAGACCAGCAACTTGACACGATGATGCAACCGCAAATTCAACAAAGCAAATCTGAAAAAGATTATGCAAAGGCTCAGATTGGTTGGATGGGATGAACTAACCCTAATTTTTTTGGCTTTTTCGTGGACTATAGGTATGAAGAACAGACTCGATCTAAACTACGAAAAACTGTAAAATCTCACCGAGCAACACGGAAATCTGATACCACTTGATAGAGGCAAAGGTGTCCCGTCTTTCGATGAGATGGTGGATGTCGCTTTGGTGGAAGTCGACTTTGATGATCCGACTACGAATATGCGAGGGCGTCGCGCCTTAGCAACCGCTAAACCAACTCGAGAGGTTATTGACCACGCGCGAACACGATCAACCTAACCACGAGGGTCTATTTAGATGCGAGCAAGCGAAGAACAAGCAAGAAACTGAGATTGCAATCTGGATATTGCGAATATAAGATGAAAGCTTTATTGATCAAGGTGGGGTTCTGTGGCGCCCTTATGCAGTCGTTGAACACAAGCGAAATGCAGCGAAGTTGCAGCTATGGCGAACTTTTAATCTAAACAAAACCCAAAGTCTAAGCGGTGCCCTAAGGGCTGTATATATGGAGGAAGAGGGTGAATTTCGTGGCCCTTGGTGGAGGGTCGAAACTAACCCTATCTCTTGTTTCCCCACACATCGGACTCTAAAATAGCCTATACTAATGTATTTCGAAATTACATGGGCCTGGCCCAATAATAAGGTGACGCAGCACCTAGAATAGCCTCTGGACGAAATTTAAGAAGTGGCATCTTGTATATTTCGTCCAAGGCTTCATGTACTCATTATGGTGGCTTCAAAGTCCTGAAATCATCACTTGTAACTCCATCAGCTGCTACCTCCAGCCGTGATGAGGACATGAGTACCTTGTATATGACCAAAAATATTGCATACATGCATATTTGTCAGGTGATTTCTAGTGCAAACTATTCAATAATCTATTTATGTTATCCAGAACAAAAATACTTCACACACTTTTGTGTTTTGTCTAATTGCAGGTGTATGGGACATTTGTACAATCCACATATGAAGATAAGGAAGAAAGAGATGTTTATTTGCTGTTCAAAAAGTCCTCTCACGTCACTTTTGGCCCAAGAGAAGATAGAGTCCAAGTCTCTCACGTTCTGGATTCAGATTCGGACTGCACAGACATACCTGACTCAAAACGCCAACAACTATTTCATACGGACTCCGAATTGGGTGATTCTTTTTTTGTTGGAAAGAAGATTTCATGCTCTTTCCAGCACAATTGGAATCACCTTAAAATCCGTCCGGAGCGTTGAGTTGTGGACAAAACAATCTGACGCTGCACCAGAATCCGAGTCAAACTACAAGTCCAAAGGTGTTCGTCACCTCCACTTGGGCCCATTGGCCTTGTACGACCTAGGGTTAGTTTTAGGCTGCCTTGGGACGTCCTCCACCTCCTTGGCCGCCACCCTTGCTCCTATATAAGTAGATCCATCTAGTAGTTTTTCCTTGGGATTTGTTTAGTTAAAGTTAGCCATTGCAACCGTGAACCGTTTGTGTCCAACGACCAGACCAAGACCGCTTACGGATCCCCACCTTTATCAAAACTTCATACATACTCACAATATTCAGATTGCTTTTATCATATTCTTGCTTGTTCTTGATTGCTTGCAGGAATAGACCTTCGTGGTCAGGTTGATTGTGCTCGGCGTGGTCAATAAACTCTCGGAGTTGGTTTAGCGATTGCTAAGGCGCAGCGTCGTGCACGTTTGTAGTCGGATCGTCAAAGTCGTCTCCACCAAATCGATAGTTATCATCTCATCGAAAGATCGGGACACCCGCCTCTATCAAGTGGTATCAGTTTTCAGGTTGCTCGGTGAGATTTTACAGTTTTTCATAGTTTAGATCGCATCATCATTCATACCTACAGTCCATGAAAAGCAACAAAAAAAGTTAGATCTGTTCATCCTTTATCCAAGCCGATCCGAGCCTTTGCAATTTTCTATTCATTGCTTGCATAGTTGAATTATCGGTTGCATCGTCGTGTCAGTTGCTGGTCTTAGTGTCTAGTTCCTTTAGAGTTTGAGTTCTGTTCACATTAGTCACGCCGCCGCTGCATCATTATCCTTCCGCTGTCCACCATCCCATCTATTAATTTCCACCACGTGCTCTGCGCTGTTCATTGTCATAATCATAGTTGAGGTCATTCACATCTTCGCTTTGATCCAATCTGCATCTTATCTAGTTTGTCTTGGAAAGAGAGAAAAAAAGAGAGAAAAAAAGAAAAAAGAAAAAGAGAGAGAAGAAAAAGAAAAAAAAGCGTGAGGAAAAAAAAGAGAAGAAAAAAAACGGATCTATCTCGAATCAATCTCGTACCTGAATTCGGATTGGAATCTGTTTTGCGCACTGTTCAGTAAAACAGGTGTATCTTCCTCATACGAACTCCATTTTGGCTCCGTGAGTACTCAAATTGAAGCTAGCGACGAGCCGCATCTAAATAGTTGCAGAAGCTTGTTCAATATTTGACACCTCAAAATCGGCTTCTAAATAGGTCTTTTTGCCCTCCGAAGTTCGTGAACACAGCTTGTTCCAATATTTCAGGCCAGTTTTAGAATTCTTTGACTCCTCATATCAACTCGGAATTGAGTGATTCTTTTGGCATTGGAAAGCTTGAGTTAGTAGCATTCTTTGAAAGAATTTATCATAAAATTGGCTCAAACTTTTCAAGAGGATAGTTGGAGAGAGAGTTGTTGTATATCCTGCTTGGTAGTTGTTTTCATCATTATCTTCACTACGTTGTGATCTTCACTTCTATCTTGCTGTCAAGAGCTACTTAGTATCCTTCATTGATGCAAGTTGTGCTACGCCGTGACCTCATTAGTGTTCTAGGCTCGCGTCTCTAGTCGGTCTAGCCTAGGACCAGCACAGTACCGTCGTTGGCGTTTATTCAACATTGCATCTCTGAATTGATTATTGCTAATCTTTTGCTACCATATATAGCCAACCCAGCTCCACATATTTCTACACCGTGTATACGTACGTTCCCCTGGCAATCGCTTTACACAATCTTCAGAGTTATTTGACATCGCTGGTTGCCTGTCACCACCTGCCGCATGGTAAGAACTTGTAAGATATTGATATTTGCTTTACTGTGAGCACTTTACAACCACATCCTAGTAGTTCATAGGAACATTATTCTGGAATTTTGTTTCTTGTTTCTACTAATCATGACAGGTTCTGGAGATAGAAGTTCTTGGACGACGGACACATCTTCACCATCATGAGAGTTGGGACAACACACACAACCACATGGCCAGGTTATCTCTTTACCGTCATTTGAGGGTAGATTTAATCCTGCTATTTATCTAGCTTGGGAGTTTGAAGTAGAACAAGTTTTTAGTAACCATGACTTTTCAGAATTTGAGCGAGTAGATCCACATATGAAGATAAGGAAGAAAGAGATGTTTATTTGCTGTTCAAAAAGTCCTCTCACGTCACTTTTGGCCCAAGAGAAGATAGAGTCCAAGTCTCTCACGTTCTGGATTCAGATTCGGACTGCATAGACATACCTGACTCAAAACGCCAACAACTATTTCATACGGACTCCGAATTGGGTGATTCTTTTTTTGTTGGAAAGAAGATTTCATGCTCTTTCCAGCACAATTGGAATCACCTTAAAATCCGTCCGGAGCGTTGAGTTGTGGACAAAACAATCTGACGCTGCACCAGAATCCGAGTCAAACTACAAGTCCAAAGGTGTTCGTCACCCCACTTGGGCCCATTGGCCTTGTATGACCTAGGGTTAGTTTTAGGCTGCCTTGGGACGTCCTCCACCTCCTTGGCCGCCACCCTTGCTCCTATATAAGTAGATCCATCTAGTAGCTTTTCCATTGGGATTTGTTTAGTTAAAAGTTAGCCATTGCAACTTCGTGAACTTCGTTTGTGTCCAACGACCAGACCAAGACCGCTTACGGATCCCCACCTTTATCAAAACTTCATACATACTCACAATATTCAGATTGCTTTTATCATATTCTTGCTTGTTCTTGATTGCTTGCAGGAATAGACCTTCGTGGTCAGGTTGATTGTGCTCGGCGTGGTCAATAACCTCTCGGAGTTGGTTTAGCGATTGCTAAGGCATAGCGTCGTGCACGTTTGTAGTCGGATCGTCAAAGTCGTCTCCACCAAATCGATAGTTATCATCTCATCGAAGATCGGGACACCCGCCTCTATCGATTTAAATGCGAAACAGGGCCTAGCGGTAGTACCGTTAGCGAAGCGGTAGTACCGCTTGAGGTTCTCAATGGTAGTACCGCTCTGTAGAAATGATAGTACCGCTCTGTCGATTTTTCGCATGATCAAATCGGTAGCGATTTTGGGGCGAAATGGATGATTTGGGGCAAAATTTGATGGATTTCGTGGATGGAAGAGGGAAACTTGGGGAATGCTAGATCCACTTGAAACCAAGCAAATCCATGGATCAAAATCAACAAAACATCATCAAACCAACAAATCACAAAAAATTTTGGGGCTATTTTTGGTGGGGATTTTCGGATTTAGGACGAAAACAACAAAATCAAACTAGAAAACACGGGGTAGGGGCTCCAAAAACGTGATCAACGTGGCTCATGATACCATATGATGTAGGGTGGAACCCTAATTCGTCGATCTTTCACGTTTGGAGGGGATCCTACGGAGGAACACGAAGAACACGCGGAAGCACGAGAGGAAATCACGGGGAAGAACGAGAGAGACACTCAACCGACAAGAGATCAATCACACAAGGTCTAGATCATCGAAGCACGAGTGATACATGGTCCAAAATCAACAAAGGAAAGATACAAGTGTAGCCGTTCTTCTCCGAGAGGAGGTCTTGAATCCACGAGGATCTTCCGTATAGGGGTCTTGAATCCGATGGATCTTCTCCTAGAGCGGAGGTCACGATCTCCGTGGAGAAGTACGATTGGACGAGCAAAGGCTCTCACACACAAATATGAGCTAATCAATGCTACCTAACTAGGAGGAGGTGGAGGAGTATATATAGTCTAGAGCCACGAAGAGTGCGTGAGGCGAAGGGGTACATGGGCTCGGCCCAATACAATGCCAGACAGGCAGTAGTACCGGTCCTTGAGGCGGTAGTACCGCTTGAGTAGCATAATGATAGTACCGCTATGATGGCGGTAGTACCGCTCTGGAGCCGTTCGATCTCGAAGTTTGTCGGACTTTGCGGAAGTGGAGCGGATGTAGAGCGGTAGTGCGCTTGTGATGATAAGCGGTAGTACTGCTGGGCACTGGCGATAGTACCACTTGCTCCGGCTTCTTCTTCCTTCTCCTCTTCCATGCTTGGCCTTGGTCCTTGGATCCTCCATGGTCATCTCGGTTGTACTGAGTGTATGCAAGGTCCATGCATGAGGTAGTAGCCATGTCTCACATGTGGAAAGTGGACAGTTCGAAGAGGTGAATTCACCTTGTGTCCAATGGCGTATGTTAGAGGTCTCGTCATATGTCCTCTTGGGGCTTGGAGAGTAGTCGGAGTGTACATGGGGATGAGCGTGGGATGCTCCGCATCATCCGGCAATCTCATTTGGCCGTAAATTGAAGAAAATCCAGTGACTATATGCCTTATTCTCCTTGTTTTCGCGGATGGCATCTGTAACTCATGCGGCGTGAAAGCCATGAACAAAAGGGCATTCTGGCATCGGTCGATATATATGTGGAAGCGATATCTCCTCTATAGGTGACAAGAAATTTTGGGCCAATCGGGCAAAAAGCGCGAGAAAATGAAGTACTTTCAAGGAGGCGCCATAGAATGGACAGATGTTCACTAAAGCGGTCATAATTTTGTCATTGGTCGTGTCGGATCCATAAGTACTCAAACTGCTACTTGGCGGCTATGAATCAAAAAATACTCGCGCTTCCGCTAGGAAGCCGGAATACCCTCAAATTCAGCCTTAAGCAGGACTTTTTGGTACGAAAGTCAAAGAACATCATTCGTCGTTGTTTTTCAGACAAGTTTCTGAACCCATTGTCACTTCCTTTTGAAGGAAATTCGAGATATTATGTTGCTTATAGACATTAGCCCCCCGTAGGGACAAACGTACCTTTCTGCAGAAGCTCTATGATCCGGGGAATCTTATTTGGCTGTAAATTGAAGAAAATCCAGCGGCTATATGCCTTATTCTCCTTGTTTTCGCCGGATGGCATGCTGTACCTCATGCGTGTGAAAGCCAAGAACAAAAGGCATACCTCGCATCGGTCAATATATATGTGGAAACGATATCTCCTCTATAGAGGACAAGAAATTTTGGGGCAATCAGGCAAAAATCGCAGGAGAAAATGAAGTACTTTCAAGGACTGCCATAGAAAGGACATATGTTCACAAAAACGGTCATAATTTTTTCATTTGGAGTCCGTGTCGGACCCATAAGTACTCAAACTGCTCGTGGCGGCCTTGAATCAAAAATACTTCCCTTTGGCGCGGGGAGGCCGAAGTACCCTCAAATTTAGACTTAAGCAGGACTTTTGGTACGAAAGTCAAAGATCATCATTAAATCGCTGTTTTTAGGACAAGTTTACGAACCCATTGGCACTTCATTTTGAAGGAAATTGAGAGATTATGTTGCTTATAGGCGGTAGCCCCCTGGTAATGACAAACATACCTTCTGCGGATGCTCGTGATCCGGGCAATCTCATTTGGCGTAAATTGAAGAAAATCCAGTGACTATCGCCTTATTCTCCTTGTTTTAGCGGATGGCATCTTTGTAACTCATGCGTGAAAGCCAAGAACAAAAGGGCATTCTGGCATCGGTTAATATATATGTGGAAACGATATCTCCTCTATAGAGGACATCAAATTTTGGGGCAATCAGGCAAAAGGCGCACGAGAAAATGAAGTACTTTCAAGGACTGCCATAGAATAGACTAAAACGGTCATAATTTTGTCATTCGGAGTCCGTGTCGGACCCATAAGGACTCAAACTGCTTCATGGCCTTGTGAATCAAAAAATACTCACGCTTCCGCCAGAGGCCAGATACCCTCAAATTCAGCCTTAAGCATGACTTTTTGACCACGAAAGTCAAAGAACATTATTAAATCCTTTTTTTTGAAAGTTTACGAACCCATTGGCACTTCCTTTTGAAGGAAATTCGAGAGATTATGCTGCCTATAGACATTAGCCCCCCTGGTAGGGACAGACGTACCTTTCTGCAGATGGTCTATGATCCGGGCAATCTCATTTGGCCGTAAATTGAAGAAAATCCAGCGGCTATATGCCTTATTCTCCTTGTTTTCGCCGGATGGCATGCTGTAACTCATGCGCGTGAAAGCCAAGAACAAAAGGGCATTCCTCGCATCGGTCAATATATATGTGGAAACGATATCTCCTTTATAGAGGACAAGAAATTTTGGGGCAATCAGGCAAAAAGCGCACGAGAAAATGAAGTACTTTCAAGGACTGCCATAGAATGGACAGATGTTCACTAAATGGTCATAATTTTGTCATTCGGAGTCCGTGTAAGACCCATAAGTACTCAAACTGCTCGCGGCGAGCATGCGAATCCAAAAAATACTCCACGCTTCCGCCAGGAGGCCCGGAGTACCCTTAGATTCAGCTTTAAGCAGGACTTTTTAGCCCTAAAAGTCAAAGAACATCATTCGTCGCTGTTTTTCAGACTAGTTTCTGAACCCATTGGCACTTCCTTTTGAAGGAATTCGAGAGTTTATGTTGCCTATAGACATTAGCCCCCCTGGTAGGGACAAACGTACCGTTCTGCAGATGCTCTATGATCCGGGCAATCTCATTTGGCCGTAAATTGAAGAAAATCCAGCGGCTATTGATGAGGACATCAATACCATTGTTACACCCACAGCCCCTGCTGCTATACATACTGGACCAATTACTAGAGCTCGGGCACGCCAACTAAAGTACCAGGTACTTTCGTTTCTTGGTAATGATTCTAATGTTCATGAGAATATGATGCTGCCTAAATTGGATACATTTGTTGATAGAGGCGGGGTGTCCCGATCTTTCGATGAGATGATAACTATCGATTTGGTGGAGACGACTTTGACGATCCGACTACAAACATGCTGACGTTGCGCCTTAGCAATCGCTAAACCAACTACGAGAGGTTATTGACCCGCGGAGCACAATGAACGACCACGAAGGTCTATTCCTGCAAGCAATCGAAGAACAAGCAAGAATATGATAAAAGCAATCTGAATATTGCGAGTATGTATGAAGTATTGATAAAGATGGGGATCCATAAGCGGTCTTGGTGCTGGTCGTTGGACACAAGCGAAGTACGAAGTTGCAATGGCTAACTTTAACTAAACAAATCCCGGAAAAAGCTACTAGATGGATCTACTTATATAGGAGCAAGGGGTGGCGGCCAAGGAGGTGGGAGAAGCGTCCCAAGGCAGCCTAAAACTAACCCTAGGTCATACAAGGCCAATGGGCCCAAGTGGAGGTGACGTAACACCTTTGGACTTGTAGTTTGACTCGGATTCAGTGCGGCGTCAGTTGTTTCGTCTATAACTCAACGCTCGGACGGATTTTAAGGTGATTCCAATTGTCTTTGGAAAGATCATGAAATCTACTTTCCAACAAAAAGAATCACCCAATTAACGTCCGTATGAAAAAAGTTGTTGGCGTTTTGAGTCAGGTATGTCATGCAGTCCGAATCTGAATCCGAAGCGTGAGAGACTTGGACTCTCGTTCTCTTGGCCCAAAAGTGGCGTGAGAAGACTTTTGAACAGCACCTAAACTTCTCCTTTTCCCTTATCTTCATATGTGGATTGTACAAATGTCCCATACACCTGCAATTAGACAAAACACAAAAGTATGTTAAGTATTTTTGTTCTGGATAACATAAATATATTATTGAATAGTTTGCACTAGAAATCACCTGACAAATAAGCATGTATGCAATATTTTTGGTCTTATCCAAGGTAGTCATGTCCTCATCATTTGTTTTGCTTACAAATGAAGGGCCTAGCTTGGAGAAGGATGAACATTGGAGCAAGAACAAGCATGGAGATGATGGCATGCATAAAGGAACAAACGGAGTTACAAGTGATGATTTCAGGACTTTGAAGCCACCATAATGAGTGCATGAAGCCTTGGACGAAATATACAAGATGCCACTTCATAAATTTCGTCCAGAGGCTATTCTAGGTGCTGCGTCACCTTATTATTGGGTCAGGCCCATGTAATTTCGAAATACATAAGTATAGGCTATTTTTTGAGTCCGTATGTGTGGGGAAACAAGAGATAGGGTTAGTTTCGGACCCCTCCACCAAGGGCCACGAAATTCATCCCCTCTTCCTCCATATATACAACCCTTAGGGCACCGTTTAGACTTTGGGTTTTGTTTAGATTGAAACTTCGCCATAGCTGCAACTTCGCGTACTTCGTTTGTATTCAACGACCAGACAAAGGCGTCACAGAACCCCACCTTGATCAATAAAGCTTTCATCTTATATTCGCAATATCCAGATTGCAATCTCAGTTTCTTGCTTGTTCTTCGTTTGCCCGCAGGAAGCAGACCTTCGTGGTCGGTTGATCGTGCTCGGCGTGGTCAATAACCTCTCGGAGTTGGTTTAGCGATTGCTAAGGCGCGGCGTCCTCGCCGTTTCGTAGTCGGATCGTCAAAGTCGACTTCCACCAAAGCGAAATCCTCCATCTCATCGAAGGCGGGACACCTTTGCCTCTATCAAGTGGTATCGAGTTCGAGGTTGCTCGGTGAGATTTTACTGATTTTTGTAGTTTAGATCGAGTCATTCTTCATACCTATAGTCCACGAAAAAGCCACAAAAAAATTATGGTTAGTTCATCCTATCCGAACTAGTCGAGCCTTTGCATAATCTTTTACGTATTTGCATTGTTGAATTTGCGGTTGCATCGTCGTGTCTAGTTGCTAGTCTTAGAGTCTAGTCTTTTAGAGTTTGAGTTACGGTCATAAGTTGTCACGCTGCGCTGCACCATCATCATCGCCCTGCCATCTACCACTACCGCTTATCCGCCACCGCTTCGAATCCGTATCCATATACCACCACCGCTGCCATATATCACCACCGCTGCCATCTACCACCAATCCGAGTTCCTTGCATATTAGGTTTGTTTTGGGATCCATCTAATTTCGATTCGTGTTTCCTTATGCGAGTAGGTTTGATTCAGCAATCTTTGCCGTGCGTAGAAGAGGTTGGTTTTCAAAAAAGTCAAAACCACCCTCCGTTTAGGCCCAAAATTTTCAGCATAATTGCGAAAATTTTTGGGGCTATCCTATTTTAGGTGTTTTAAGCGTATTGAGACGATCGCCGTTATAGAAAGTTTTTTGACCCGTTTCAGTTTTTGGGTCGAGCGATCGAAAAAAAAATTGGTCAAAAAAATTTCGTGCGCATCCTGTCAGTTTGACCTGGGAAGAGTTTTGAGACACTCGCCAATAGTGATTTTTCGCAAAAAAAAGGGCAGCGCAAAAAAAAAAGGAGCGAATTTTTTTTTCTAGAGTGTGCTTTTCCCGTGTTTACGTGCAGCGCCGTGATTTTGTTAGTGTTCTAGGCTCGCGTCTCTAGCACGGTCTAGCCTAGGACCAGCACAGTACCGTCGTTGAGCGTTTATTCAACTTTGCATCTCTGAATTGATTATTGCTGACCCTTTTTGCTACCATATTATAAGCCTTCCCAGCTCCACATACATCTACGTCGTGCGTTTGATTCTTCACAGTAATCGCTATATCCAAGCTTTGAGAGTTTTGACTACAGCGGTTGTCGATCACCACCTTTTGGTAAGTAGGCTGGTAAGAATTTGAGATTTGCTTGACGGGTTTGTGATACACCACCACCACTTCTTAGTAGTCTGTAGGATCATATTCTTGTGTGTTTCTATTTGCTGCTAACCATGGTAGGATCACAAGCCGATGAGACTGATTGGGAGAACCTGACGAACAAACAGCTACATGATAAGTTTCAGCAAATCATAATTGGACAGGTGCAAGATGTGCTAAACAGATTTGACGAGGCCATGGAGAAGATAGATGGCATTGAGGAGACGTTTGAAACAAAGCTTGATAGCAAGTTTAATCAATTGCTCGCGCGTTTTCCACAACCACCGCCGGCTGCACCTATCGCACCTCTGCAACAACAACAACTCGCCCCCTTCGAATCGGTATGGGCCGAGCTCGGCGTGTTCCCATTGAGCGGGACAAAATTCTGGTGCCCTTGCTGCTGCTTTGTTGGTGCTTCTTTGGCTCTGCCACTCTGCTGCTGCTGGTACCGAGGAGGATGATGAGTATCTTGGGCGATTATGCGGATGAGGTTGATCAAAATCAGAACTACGTGCAGCCACCGGCACCACCACCACCAGGTCGACCTCGGTATATATTCGTAATGGTAGGCTGCACCACCACCTCAGTGCGAGATGATGTCCATATTCCTAAACTGAAATTGAGTATTCCACCATTTGAGGGTAGATATGTTCTGATATATATCTTACTTGGGAGCTAGAAACTGAACAACGTTTTACATGTTTACAATATCCCGAGGAGAGCGGGTTCTTGCTGCTATTTGTGCTTTCACTAGTTTTGCATGTGTATGGTGGTCGAACATTGTAGATTATATCCTATTCCGCTACTTGGGCTGCTTTGAAAACTGCTATGCGTACTCGTTGGGTTCCACCATATTATCAACGTGAATTGCTTCAAAAATTGCAGCGTTTAAGACAAGGAAAAATTTCGTAGAAGAATATTATCGGGAATTACAAACTGGCATGATTAGATGTGGTATTGTTGAGGAGAATGAAGCTATGCTTGCACGTTTTATAGGTGGATTAAATAGAGATTCAGACCATTCTAGAGTATAAGGAGTATACTAATATCACTCGTTTATTCCATCTTGCTTGTAAAGCTGAGCGTGAAGTGCAGGATCGACAAGCATTGGCGCGAACTAACTTTTACGCAGGTCGACTTTCATCATGAACACGCGTGCATCCTCTACTTCCACTACACCAGCACCTCCATCAACAGCTACCTCCAGCCGTGATACAAGAAAGCAGCCAAGCGCGCACTGCCGGGCCTATCTGAGCTCTTCTTCTTCCATGGCATCAGCTGGGCACACAGTGATATTATTCCGGTAATTTAGTTAGCGTCTTGTGAGTTCTTGTAATTGGTCCGATTATGTATAGCAGTTAGGGGGCATGGGTGTAACAATGGTATTGATGTCCTCATCAATATGCCTCACATACTATGCAATACTCCTTTGTCATTTCTTATGATGAGCATGATACACTTGTTTGGTATCTTACCACTGAATGATCGGTTTTGCCATTTTGCTACCCTCATTTGTTTTTCAAGTGTTTGTCATGTTCTTCATTTGAGAAGGATTTACATAATGGGACCACCACGAGACATATTGGTTATGTGAAGGCATACAAGATCATGCTGACTCCATCATCCTTGAGACACTCGACGAAGGTGAACTCCTTCTCTTTGAGCCATCCTCAAATAAAGCTTATTGGATTGGTCACTCTTTCATTGTTGTTTCCTTCTTTATATCTACATGATACATCTCGTGATGGGAGGAGGCGAAAGCATTGTTGGAATTAGCTACATGGACCTTCAAATTGAGGAAGCGCTCACACTTATTGGATACCTTGAAATTCCACTCAATACCTCGACAACAAGCTTTGGTACACCAACACCTCCATATTTGTTGATTGTGCTCATACATGTCATGCATAATGGACATATCATACTCACAAGTTTGCACCCATGCATGGATTGACTACATTGTGCTTGCCTTGTTGCATCTATTTCCATGTCATCCATGATATATGAGCTTTGCATTTCCTGTATGAAATTTGTTGTGATCTTCCTTGATGGCATATTCATACATCATGATCATATTGCCCACAATCAATTGCATGATAATATATACATAATGAGCATTCATTGCCATGTTCATGCTTTTGATGCACCATCCATTATGACATCATTTTGCACAATGGTAGAATTTGTCGCTTTGTGCACAATGCTAATCACCCCATGAATTCTTTACATATCATCCTATATCATCTTGATAAGCTTCATGCGCTTTGTCACACTACTATCCTAAGCACGGACTCACGCTTAATTGATGGACACTTTGTGTGCGCTAACCATTGTATTTCCAAGTGTTGCTTGTGTTTGCTCTTTTTGCATGTCTATCCCTCAGCGCCACCTTGGACTACTTGGATTGCGCCATGTCTTCAACTTCGTCTAACTACAAGTCCGTCTATTTACAATCGTTTCCATGGTGATGAGGATCACGATCCGAGGTCGGATCTTTCCCAGGGGGATATGATGCGAGCATCCCACGTTCATCCCCTGTACACTCCGACTACTCTCCAAGCCCCAGGATACATAAGATGAGACCTCGACTATCGCCATTGGACACAAGGTGAATTCACTCCTCTTGAACCGTCACTTCCGCATATGAGACACGGCTATTACCTCATGCATGGACCTTGCATACACTCGTGTACAACCAAGATGACCATGGAGAACCCAGGATCAAGGCCAAGCATGGAAGAAAAGCGGAAGAAAGGAGAAGAAGAAGACGGCGAAGCGTCATTGAACCAGGCGGACGTCCCGACCGCCGTCCCGATCATCCGGGCCCAGCGGATCATCCGGACCCTCCGGATCGTCTCGGTAAATGCACCGAAGGCACCCGGCAACCTGCTGAAGCCGGATCATCGAGAACTCCAACCGAATCATCCGGGACCCGGCGCCCGGATCATCCGGGACCCCGTCCGGATCATCCGGCTGCTACTGCTGGCAGCTTGACTTGGGCGAGGCGCAGCCCCTTCACCCTCACTTACCCCTTTCGTGGCTTAGCACTATAAATAGACCTCCTCCTCCCCACTTTGAGGGTTAGCATTGGATTAGCTCATATTTGTGTGTGAGAGCCTTTGCTCATCCACGGTACTTCTCCACGGAGACCAAGACCTCCGTCTGAGAAGATCCTCTCGGATACAAGACCCCTATCTAGGGAAGATCCTCGTGGATTCAAGGCCCCTATCTAGGGAAGAACATCAAGGCCTCCTCTTGGAGATGAACAGTTCCTTTGTATCCTTACCCTAGTTGACTATGTATCTTGTGGATCTCATGTGTGTATGTTGATCTAGCACTTGTGTGATCGATTCCTTGTTGGTTGAGTGATTTCCTCTCGTTTTCCCCGTGTTTCCCCTCGTGCTTCCGCGTGTTCTTCGTGTTTCCCCCCGTAGGGTCCCCTCCAAACGTGAAAGATCGACGAATTAGGGTTCCACCCTACATCATTGTGCCTTGTATATGAGGTAGCAGCTGATGGAGGTGCTGGTGTAGTGGAAGTAGAGGATGCACGCAGTGTCCATGATGAAAGTCGACCTGCAGAAAAGTTAGTTCGCCAATGCTTGTCGATCCTGCACTTCACGTTCAGCTTTACAAGCAAGATGGAATAAGAAGTGATATTAGTATACTCCTTATACTCTAGAATGGTCTGAATCTCTCTATTTAATCCACCTATAAAGCGTGCAAGCATAGCTTCATTCTCCTCAACAATACCACATCTAATCATGCCAGTTTGTAATTCGATAATATTCTTCTACAGAATTTTTCCTTGTCTTAAACGCTGCAATTTTTGAAGCAATTCACGTTGATAATATGGTGGAACCCAACAGTACACGCATAGCAGTTTTCAATGCAGCCCAAAGTAGCAGGAATAGGATATAATCTACAATGTTCAGACCACCATACACATGCAAAACTAGTGAAAGCACAAGCAGGGCAAAGCAACCCGTCTCTCCTAGGGATATTGTAAACATGTAAAACGTTGTTCGATTTCTAACTCCCAAGTAGGATATATATCAGGAACATATCTACCCTCAAATGGTGGAATGTTCAATTTCAGTTTAGGAATATGGACATCATCTACGTACTGAGGTGGTGGTGCAGCCTACCATTACGAATATATACCCGAGGTCGACTGCTGGTGGTGGTGCTGGTGGTGCACGTAGTTCTGATTTTGATCAACCTCATCCTCATAATCGCCCGCATACTCATCATCCTCCTCGGTGCCAGCAGCAGATGGCGCAGAGCCAAAGAAGCACCAACAAAGCAGATGGCGGCACCAGAATTTTGTCCTGGCTCAATAGGAACACTGCCGAGCTCATCCATACTGATTCGGAAGGGCGTAGTTGTTGTCGTTCGCAGAGGTGCGATAGGTGCAGCCGGCGGTGGTTGTAGAAACGCACGAGCAATTCATTAAACTTGCTATCAAGCTTTGTTTCAAAGCGTCTTCTCAATGCCATCTATCTTCTCCATGGCCTCGTCAAATCTGTTTAGCACATCTTGCACTCTGTCCAATCATCATTTGCTGAAATTTATCATGTAGCTGTTTGTTATTCAAAGTTCTCCCAATCAGTCTCATCGACTTGTGATCCTACCATGGTTAGCAGCAAATAGAAACACACAAGAATATGATCCTCAGACTACTAAGAAGTGGTGGTGGTGTATCACAAACGTTCAAGCAAATCTCAAATTCTTACAGTTCTTACCCAAAGAGGCGGTGATCGGCAACCGTTGTAGTGAAAACTCTCAAAGCTTGGATAGAAGCGATTACGGGGAGAGTCCAACGCACGCAGCGTAGATGTATGTGGAGCTGGGATGGCTTATAATATGGTAGCAAAAGGAATTGACAATAATCAATTCAGAGATGCAAAGTTGAATAAACGCTCAACGACGATCTTTGTCTTTGGTCCTAGGCTAGAACTGTGCTAGAGACGCGAGCCTAGAACACCAACAAAATCACGGCGCAACACGTAAACAAGGGAGGAGCACACTCTGAATTTTTTTCCTTTTTTTTTTTTTTCCTCTTTTGTTTTGTTTTTTTTTGCTCAACAAATTTTTTTGAAAAAGTCTACAAATGGTCTAAAACTGCCTAGCCAGATTTTTTTTTTGAAATTGGAACTATTTTCTTCTGCGGATGGCTCGGAAGTTGGGGAGTCCTCCGCTATCACATTCGGAGTATCGCGTGATCCGAAATCGAGAACAAAGCAACAATTACTGGACTCGGACTAGGACTGGTGGCGGAGATGAATCTGGTGGAACTCGGACTGGTGGCGGAAATGAATCTGGTGGAACTCGGACTGGTGGCGGATATATGTTGCAGGTGGACTGGGATGGGCGTGATGGCGGCGGATATGTGGTGGTGGTATATGGCAGCGGCGACGTGACAACCTGTGAACAGAACTCGAAACTCTAAAAGACTAGACGCTAAGACCAGCAACTTGACACGATGATGCAACCGCAAATTCAACAAAGCAAATACAGAAAAGATTATGCAAAGGCTCAGATTGGTTCGGATGGGATGAACTAACCCTAATTTTTTTGGCTTTTTAAGTGGACTATAGGTATGAAGAACAGACTCGATCTAAACTACGAAAAACTGTAAAATCTCACCGAGCAACCTGGAAATCTGATACCACTTGATAGAGGCAAAGGTGTCCCGTCTTTCGATGAGATGGTGGATGTCGCTTTGGTGGAAGTCGACTTTGATGATCCGACTACGAATATGCGAGGACGTCGCGCCTTAGCAACCGCTAAACCAACTCCGAGAGGTTATTGACCACGCCGGAGCACGATCAACCTAACCACGAGGGTCTATTTCGTGCGAGCAAACGAAGAACAAGCAAGAAACTGAGATTGCAATCTGGATATTGCGAATATAAGATGAAAGCTTTATTGATCAAGGTGGGGTTACTGTGACGCCTTTGTGCAGTCGTTGAACACAAACGGCAATCGTGAGTTGCAGCTATGGCGAACTTTTTAATCTAAACAAAACCCAAAGTCTAAGCGGTGCCCTAAGGGCTGTATATATGGAGGAAGAGGGGTGAATTTCGTGGCCCTTGGTGGAGGGTCCGAAACTAACCCTATCTCTTGTTTCCCACACATACGGACTCTAAAATAGCCTATACTAATGTATTTCGAAATTACATGGGCTGGCCCAATAATAAGGTGACAGCACCTAGAATAGCCTCACAGACGAAATTTAAGAAGTGGCATCTTGTATATTTCGTCCAAGGCTTCATGTACTCATTATGGTGGCTTCAAAGTCCTGAAATCATCACTTGTAACTCCATCAGCTACCTCCAGCAGTGATCGAGGACATGAGTACCTTGTATATGACCAAAATATTGCATACATGCATATTTGTCAGGGTGATTTCTAGTGCAAACTATTCAATAATCTATTTATGTTATCCGAACAAAAATACTTCCACACTTTTGTGTTTTTGTCTAAGTGCGGAATTAATAGGACATTTTGTACAATCCACATATGAAGATAAGGAAGAAAGAGATGTTTATTTGCTGTTCAAAAAGTCCTCTCATCACTTTTGGCCCAAGAGAAGATAGAGTCCAAGTCTCTCACGTTCGGATTCAGATTCGGACTGCTGACATACCACAGCTCAAAACGCCAACAACTGGCTAATACGGACTCCGAATTGGGTGATTCTTTTTTGTTGGAAAGAAGATTTCATGCTCTTTCCAGCACAATTGGAATCACCAAAATCCGTCCGGGCGTTGAGTTAATGGACAAAACAATCTGACGCTGCACCAGAATCCGAGTCAAACTACAAGTCCAAAGGTGTTCGTCACCTCCACTTGGGCCAGTGGCCTTGTACGACCTAGGGTTAGTTTTAGGCTGCCTTGAGGCGTCCTCCACCTCCTTGGCCTGCCCCTTGCTCCTATATAAGTAGATCCATCTAGTAGTTTTCCTTGGGTTTGTTTAGTTAAAAAGTTAGCCATTGCAACCTTGAACTTAGTTTGTGTCCAGCGACCAGACCAAGACGCTTACGGATCCCCACCTTTATCAAAACTTCATACATACTCACAATATTCAGATTGCTTTTATCATATTCTTGCTTGTTCTTCGATTGCTTGCAGGAATAGACCTTCATTAGTCCAGGTTGATTGTGCTCGGCGTGGTCAATAAACTCTGGAGTTGGTTTAGCGATTGCTAAGGCACAGCGTCGATCCCGTTTGTAGTCGGATCGTCAAAGGCGTCTCCACCAAATCGATAGTTATCATCTCATCGAAGATCGGGACACCCGCCTCTATCAAGTGGTATCAGTTTTCGGGTTGCTCAGTGAGATTTTGCAGTTTCATAGTTTAGATCGCATCTTCATTCATACCACAGTCCATGAAAAAGCAACAACAAAAGTTAGATCTATTCATCCTTTATCCAAGCCAGTCTGAGAGCCTTTGCAATTTTCTATTCATTGCTTGCATAGTTGAATTATCGGTTGCATCGATGGAAGTTATGGGTTACTGGTCTTAGTGTCTAGTTCCTTTAGATTTCGAGTTCTGTTCACATTAGTCCGCCATATTGCATCATTATCCCTTCCTGTCCACCATCCCATCTATTAATTTCCACCCGTGCTTGTGGCAATTCATTGTCATAATCATAGTTGAGGTCATTCACATCTTCGCTTTGATCAATCTGCATCTTATCTAGTTTGTCTTGGAAGAGGAGAAAAAAAAAGAGAGAAAAAAAAGAAAAAAGAAAAGAGAGAAGAAGAAGAAAAAAGCGTGAGGAAAAAAAAAGAAGAAAAAAATGGATCTATCTCGAATCAATCTCGTACCTGAATTCAGATTGGAATACATTTTGCGCATTATTCGATAAAACAGGTGTATCTTCCTCATCTGAACTCCATTTTGGCTCAATGAATTACTCAAATTGAAGCTAGCGACGAGGCGCATCTAAATAGTTGCAGAAAACTTGTTCAATATTTGACACCTCAAAATCGGCTTCTAAATGGTCTTTTTGCCCTCCAAGTTCGTGAACACAGCTTGTTCCAATATTTGAGGGCAGGTTTAGAATTCTTTGACTCCTCATATCAACTCGAATTGAGTGATTCTTTTGGCATTGGAAAGCTTGAGTTAGTAGCATTCTTTGAAAGATTTATCATAAAATTGGCTCAAACTTTTCAAGAGGATAGTTGGAGAGAGGTTGTTGTATATCACCTTGGTAGTTGTTTTCATCATTATCTTCACTACCGTTGTGATCCTTCACTTCTATCTTGCTGTCAAGAGCTACTTAGTATCCTTCATTGATGCAAGTTGTGCTACGCCGTGACCTCATTAGTGTTCTAGGCTCGCGCGTCTAGTCGGTCTAGCCTAGGACCAACCTGAGTCTACCGTCGTTGAGCGTTTATTCAACGCTGCATCTACGAATTGATTATTGCTAATCTTTTGCTACCATATATAGCCAACCCAGCTCCATATTTCTACACCGTGTATCTGTCGTTCCCACAGCAGTCGCTTTACACAATCTTCAGAGTTATTTGACATCGCTGGTTGCACATCACCACCTGCCGCATGGTAGAACTTGTAAGATATTGATATTTGCTTACTTTGTGAGCACTTTACAACCACATCCTAGTAGTTCATAGGAACATTATTCTGGAATTTTGTTTCTTGTTTCTACTAATCATGACAGGTTACAGAGATAGAAGTTCTTGAATGACGGACACATCTTCACCATCATGAGTTGGGACAACACACACAACCACATGGCGAGGTTATCTCTTTACCGTCATTTGAGGTGGAATTAATCCTGCTATTTCAATCTAACTTGGGAGTTTGAAGTAGAACAAGTTTTTAGTAACCATGACTTTTCAGAATTTGAAAGCGAGTAGATCCACATATGAAGATAAGGAAGAAAGAGATGTTTATTTGCTGTTCAAAAGTCCTCACCAAAGTCACTTTTGGCCCAAGAGAAGATAGAGTCCAAGTCTCTCACGTTCTGGATTCAGATTCGGACTGCATAGACATACCTGACTCAAAACGCCAACAGCAATATTTCATACAGACTCCGAATTGGGTGATTCTTTTTTTGTTGGAAAAGAAGATTTCATGCTCTTTCCAGCACAATTGGAATCACTGTAAAATCCGTCGGGAGCGTTGAGTTGTGGACAAAACAATCTGACGCTGCACCAGAATCCGAGTCAAACTACAAGTCCAAAGGTGTTACGTCACCCCCACTTGGGCCCATTGGCCTTGTATGACCTAGGGTTAGTTTTAGGCTGCCTTAGGACGTCCTCCCCTCCTTGGCCGCTGCCCTTGCTCCTATAGGTAGATCCATCTAGTAGCTTTTCCATTGGGGATTGTTTAGTTAAAGTTAGCCATTGCAACCGTGAACCGTTTGTGTCTAATGACCGGACCAAGACCGCTACGGATCCCCACCTTTATCAAAACTTCATACATACTCACAATATTCAGATTGCTTTTATCATATTCTTGCTTGTTCTTGATTGCTTGCAGGAATAGACCTTCCGTAGTCAGGAGTTGATTGTGCTCGGCGTGGTTGATAACCTCTCGGAGTTGGTTTAGCTTGATTGCTAAAGCATATTGTCGTGCACGCGTTTGTCATCGGATCGTCAAAGTCGTCTCCACCAAATCGATAGTTATCATCTCATCGAAGATCGGGACACACCCTTTTCTCAGATTTAGTACGAAGCAGGCCCTAGCGATGATACCGTTAGCGAAGTGATAATGCAGCTTAATGAGTTCTCAATGATGATACCGCTCTGTGGGAAGATAGTACCGCTCTGTCGAGATTTTCGCCGAGATCAAATCGAGCGCGATTTTGGGCGAAATGGATGATTCGAGGGCAAAATTTGATGGATTTCGTGGATGGAAGAGGGAAACTTGGGGGAATGCTAGATCACACTTGAAACCAAGCAAATCCATGGATCAAAATCAACAAAACATCATCAAACCAACAAATCACAAAAAATTTTTTGGGGCTATTTTTGGTGGGGATTTTCGGATTTAGGGCGAAAACAACAAAATCAAACTAGAAAACACGGGGTAGGGGCTCCAAAAAGCGTGATCAGCGTGGCTCATGATACCATATGATGTGAGGTGGAACCCTAATTAAATCGATCTTTCACGTTTGGAGGGATCCTACGGAGGAACCACGAAGAACATAGCAGGCTTGAGAGGAAATCACGGGGAGAACGAAGAGATACTCAGCCGACAAGAGATCAATCACACAAGGTCTAGATCCTTGAAACGCAGGTGATACATGGTCCAAAATCAACAAAGGAAAGATACAAGTGTAGCCGTTCTTCTCTCCGAGAGGAGAGTCTTGAATCCTGAGGGGATCTTCCGTATAGGGTCTTGAATCCATGGATCTTCTCCTAGAGCGGAGGTCTGATCTCCGTGGAGAAGTGCGGTTGGACGAGCAAAGGCTCTCACACACAAATATGAGCTAATCCAATGCTACCCTAACTAGGAGGAGGTGGAGGAGCATATATAGTCTCAAAGCCACGAAGAGTGCGTGAGGCGAGGGGTACATGGGCTCGGCCCAATACAATACTGAGCCAGGGGCAGTAAGTGCCGGCCTTGGGATGGTAGTAGCGCTTGAGGTAGCATAAAATAATACCGCTATGATGGTGATAGATACCGCTCTGGGAACGATCGATCTCGAAGTTTGTCGGGACTTTCTTGAAGTGGAGGCGGATGTGGGCAGTGGTGCCGCTTGTGATGATAAAGCGGTAGTACCCCGTGGGCACAGGCGATAGTACCACTTGCTCCGGCTTCTTCTTCCTTCTCCTCTTCCATGCTTGGCCTTGGTCCTTGGATCCTCCATGGTCATCTCAGTTGTACTGAGTGTATGCAAGATCCATGCATGAGGTAGTGCCATGTCTCACATGTGGAAAGTAATGAGTTCGAAGAGGTGAATTCACCTTGTGTCCAATGGGCGTATGTTAGAGGTTCTCAAATCCTTATGTCCTCTTAGAGGCTTGGAAGTAGTCGGAGTGTACATGGGGATGAGCGTGGGATGCTCCGCATCATCCAGGGCAACCTCATTTAGCCGTAAATTGAAGAAAATCCAGCGGACTATATGCCTTATTCTCCTTGTTTTTGGCGGATGGCATCTTTGTAACTCATGTAGCGTGAAAGCCATGAACAAAAGGGCATTCACGGCATGGGGTCGATATATATGTGGAAGCGATATCTCCTCTATAGGTGACAAGAAATTTTGGGCCAATCGGGCAAGTAGCGCTGCGAGAAAATGAAGTACTTTCAAGGATTGCCATAGAAGATGGAGAGATGTTCACTAAAAGCGGTCATAATTTTGTCATTCCGAGTCCGTGTCGGATCCATAAGTACTCAAACTGCTTCATAGCGGTATGTGAATCAAAAAATACTCAGCGCTTCCGCTAGGGCCGGAATACCCTCAAATTCAGCCTTAAGCAGGGACTTTTTGCCTGAAAGTCAAAGAACATCGTTCAATCGTTGTTTTTTCGAGGACAAGTTTCTGAACCCATTGTCACTTCCTTTTGAAGGAAATTCGAGATATTGTGTTGCTTATAGACATTAGCCCCCACATTGACTCAAGCGTACCTTCTGCCGAAGCTCTATGGTCAGGGAATCTTATTTGGCTGTATAGTGAAGAAAATCAAGCGGCTATATGCCTTATTCTCCTTGTTTTTGAGGATGGCATCTTTGTACCTCATGCGTGCTTGAAAGAAGCCAAGAACAAAAGGCATACCTCGCATCGGTCCCGATATATGTGGAAGCGATATCTCCTCTAGAGAGGACAAAGAAATTTTAGGCAATCGGGGCAAAATCGCGGGGAGAAAATGAAGTACTTTCAAGGGCGCCATAGAAAGGACATATGTTCACAAAAACGGTCATAATTTTTTCATTTGGAGTCCGTGTCGGACCCATAAATACTCAAAGCTGCTAAATGGAGGCCTTGAATCAAAAATACTTCCAGCTGGCGCGAGGAGGCCTGATGCCCTCAAATTTAGACTTAAAGCGAGGACTTTTGTACGAAGTCAAAGATCATCATTAAATAAACTGTTTCAGACAAGTTCTGAACCCATTGGCACTTCATTTTGAAGGAAGTCCGAGAGATTATGTTGCTTATAGACAGTAGCCCCACAGTAATGACAAACATACCTTTCTGCGAGATGCTCTACGTGATCCAGGCAATCTCATTTGGCCGTAAATTGAGAAAAAAATCCATGACTATCGCCATATTCTCCTTGTTTTAGCGGATGGCATCTTTGTAACTCATGTGGCGTGTAAGCCAAGAACAAAATGGCATTCGGCAGCCGGTTAATATATGTGGAAGCGATATCTCCTCTATAGAGGACGCATCAAATTTTAGAACAATCGGGCGAAAGGCATGCGAAAATGAAGTACTTTCAAGGGCTGCCATAGAATGAACTAAAACGGTCATAATTTTGTCATTCGGTCGTGTGTCGGACCCATAAGGACTCAATGCTTTCATGGTGCGTATATGAATCAAAAAATACTCCGCAGCTTCCATGAGAGCCAGATGCCCTCAAATTCAGCCTTAAGCATGACTTTTTGACCACGAAAGTCAAAGAACATTATTAAATCCTCTTTTTCCAGAAAGTTTACGAACCCATTGGCACTTCCTTTTGAAGGAAATTAGGAGATTATGCTGCCTATAGACATTAGCCCCCCTGGTAGGAGACGGGCGTACCAACTACGCAGATGGTCTATGATCAAGCGATCTCATTTGGCCGTAAATTGAAGAAAAAATCCAAGCTGACTATATGCCTTATTCTCCTTGTTTTCGGCGGATGGTATCTTTGTAACTCATGTAGCGTGAAAGCCAAGAACAAAAGGGCATTCCTCGCATCGATCGATATATATGTGGAAAGCGATATCTCCTTTATAGAGGACAAGAAATTTTGGGGCAATCAGGCAAAAAGCATTTGAAAAATGAAGTACTTTCAAGGCGCCATAGAATGAACAGATGTTCACTAAATGGTCATAATTTTGTCATTGAATCAGTGTAAGACCCTAGTATATAAACTGCTTTCATGGTGAGCATGCGAATCAAAAAATACTCACGCTTCCGCTTGTTAGCCGAATACCCATAGATTCAGCTTTAAGCAGGACTTTTAGCCCTAAAAGTCAAAGAACATCATTAAATCATTGTTTTTAGGACTCAGTTTACGAACCCATTGGCACTTCCTTTTGAAGGAATTCGAGATTTATGTTGCCTATAGACATTAGCCCCCATGGTAGGGACAAAGCGTACCGTTCGCAGATGCTCTATGATCCGGGCAATCTCATTTGGCCGTAGGGTGAAGAAAATCCAGCGGCTATTGATGAGGACATCAATACCATTGTTACACCCACGGCCCTATTGCTATACTTCTTGGACCAATTACTGGAAACTGGGCACGCTCAACTAAAGTACCAGTACTTTCGTTTCTTAGTAATGATTCTAATGTTCATGAGAATATGATCTTGCCTAAATTGGATACATTTGTTATTTGATAGGCGGGAGTGTCGATCTTTCGATGAGATGATAACTATCGATTTGGTAGAGCGACTTTGGCATCCGACTACAAACATGCCTGACGTTGCGCCGTATATGTCGCTAAACCAACTACGAGAGGTTATTGACCGCGCCGGGCACAATGAACCTGACCACGAAGGTCTATTCACTGCGAAGCAATCGAAGAACAAGCAAGAATATGATAAAAAGCAATCTGAATATTGCGGTATGTATGAAGTATTGATAAAGATGGGGATCCATAAGCGGTCTTGAATGCGGTAGATTTGGACACAAGCAGAAGTACGAAGTTGCAATGGCTAACTTTTAGCTAAACAAATCCCAGGGAAAAAAGCTACTAGATGGATCTACTTATATAGGAGCAAGGGTGGCGGCCAAGGAGGTGGAGAGGCGTCCCAAGGCAGCCTAAAACTACTTCTAGGTCGCCACAAGGCCAATGGGCCCCAGTGGAGGTGACGTAGCACCTTTGGACTTGTGAGTTTGACTTCGGATGCAGTGCGTCGTCAGTTGTTTAGTCTATAACTCAACGCTCGGGACCAGTTTAAAGGTGATTCAATTGTCTTGGAAAGATCATGAAATCTACTTTCCAACAAAAAGAATCACCCAATTAGGCGTCCGTATGAAAAAAGTTGTTGGCATTTTGAGTCAGGTATGCACATTAGGTCCGAATCTCGAATCCGGAACGTGAGAGACTTGGACTCTCGTTCTCTTATTTAAAAGTGGCGTGAGAAGACTTTTGAGCAACACCTAAACTTCTCCTTTCCCTTATCTTCATATGTGGATTGTACAAATGTCCCATACACGCAATTAGACAAAACACAAAAGTATGTTAAGTATTTTTTGTTACGGATAACATAAATATATTGGTGAATAGTTTGCACTAGAAATCACACGACAAATAAGCATGTATACAATATTTTGGTCTTATCCAAGGTAGTCATGTCCTCATCATTTGTTTTACTTACAAATGAAGGGCCTAGCTTGGAGAAGGATGAACATGATAGACAGAACAAGCATGGAGATGATGGCATGCATGAGAGAAGACAAGACGGAGTTACAAGTGATGATTTCAGGGACTTTGAAGCCACCATAATGAGTGCATGAAGCCTTGGACAGAAATATACATGCTACCGCTTCATAATTTTAGGTCAGAGGCTATTCTAGAATGCTCGTCACCTTATTATTGAGTCGGGCCCATGTAATTTCGAAATACATAAGTATAGGCTATTTTTGAGTCCGTATGTGTGGGAAACAAGAGATAAGGTTAGTTTAGGACCCCTCCACCAAGGGCCACGAAATTCATCCCTCTTCCTCCATATACAACCCTTAGGGAAGCGTTTAGACTTTGGGTTTTGTTTAGATTGAAACTTCGCCATAGGCGCAACTGGCGTGCCGTTTGTATTGAGCGACGAGACAAAGCGTCACAGAACCCCACCTTGATCAATAAAGCTTTCATCTTATATTACGCAATATCCAGATTGCAATCTCGGTTTCTTACTTGTTCTTCGTACGCCCGCGGAAGCAGACCTTCGTTAGTCGAGTTGATAGTGCTCGGCGTGGTCATAACCTCTCGGAGTTGGTTTAGCGATTGCTAAAGCAGCGGCGTCCTGCATGCGTTCGTGATCGGATCGTCAAAGTCGACTTCCACCAAGCGAAATCCTCCATCTCATCGAAAGGCGGGACACCTTTGCCTCTATCAAGTGGTATCGAGTTCGAGGTTGCTCGGTGAGATTTTGGATTTTTGTGGTTGGTATCGATGCATTCTTCATACCTATAGTCCACTGAAAAGCCACAAAAAAATTATGGTTAGTTCATCCTATCCGGTTAAATGCGAGCCTTTGCATAATCTTTTACGTATTTGCATTGTTGAATTTGCGGTTGCATCAATAGTAATCTAGTTGCTAGTCTTAGAGTCTAGTCTTTTAGAGTTTCGAGTTACGGTCATAAGTTGTCCGCAGCTGCGCTGCACCATCATCGCCAGCCTGCCATCTACTGCTACAACTTATCAGCCACCGCTTGAATCCATATCCATATACCACCACCGCCACCATATATCACCACATTTGCCATCTACCACCAATCGAGTTCCTTGCATATTAGGTTTGTTTGCGGGATCCATCTAATTTCCGATTCGTGTTTCCTTGTCTGAGTAGGTTTAGATTCCGGCAATCTTTTGCCTTGCGTCAAAAGAAAGTTGGTTTTCAAAAAGAGTCGAAAACCACCCTCCGTTTGGGCCCAAAATTTTCAGCATAATTGGCGAAAATTTTGGGACTATCCTATTTTAAGTGTTTTTAAGCATGTGAGGATGGTCGCCCGTTATAGAAAGTTTTTTGACCCGTTTCGATTTTTGGGTCGAGCGGTCGAGAAAAAAAAAATTAGTCGAAAAATTTGATGCGCATCCTGTCCAGTTTGACACAGAAAGAGTTTTGAGACACTTTCGCCAATAGTGATTTTAGCGCAAAAAAGGGCGGCATAAAAAAAAAAAGGCCAATTTTTTTTCTAGAGTGTGCTTTCCCGTGTTCACGATGCGGCGCAGTGATTTTGTTAGTGTTCTAGGCTTTCGGCGTCTCTATGCGGTCTAGCCTAGGACCAGCCACTGAAATACCGTCGTTGAAGCGTTTATTCAACTTTGCATCTCACGAATTGATTATTGCTGACCCTTTTGCTACCATATTATAAACCTTCCAGGCTCCACATACATCTCGTGGTGCGTTTGATTCTTCTGATATCGCTATATCCAAGCTTTGAGAGTTTTGACTTCTAGTGGTTGTCGATCTACACTAACTTTGCTGAGTAGACTGGTAAAAATTGAGATTTGCTTGACGGGTTTGTGATGCACCACCACCACTTCTTAGTGATGCATGGGATCATATTCTTGTGTGTTTCTATTTGCACTAACCATGGTAGGATCTACAACCCGGTGAGGCTGATTGGGAGAACTGACGAACAACTTGAGCTACATGATAAGTTTCGACAAATCATAATTGGAATGGTGCAAAGAATTGCTAAGCAGATTTGTGAGGCCATGGAGAAGATAGATGGCATTGAGGAGGCGTTTGAAACAAAGCTTGATAGCAAGTTTAATCAATTGCTACGCGTTTTCCCCATACCACCTGGCTGCACCTATCGCACCTCTGCAACAACAACAACTCGCCCCTTCCGATTCGGTGTGACCCGAGCTCAGCGTGTTCCCATTGAGCGGGACAAAATTCTGGTGCCGCTACTGCTTTCTTTGTTGGTGCTTCTTTGGCTCACTCACTCTTTGCTGCTCTTCCTGCAGGGGAGGATGATGAGTATCACGAGGTGATTATGCGGATGAGGTTGATCAAAATCAGAACTACGATGCGAGCCACCGGCACCACCACCACCACCGAATTGACCTCAGGTATATATATAATAATGGTAGGCTGCACTACCACCTCGAGTGCGAGATGATGTCCATATTCCTAAACTGAAATTGGTATTCCACCATTTGAGGGTAGATATGTTTCACGATATATATCTTACTTGGGAGCTAGAAACTGAACAACGTTTTACATGTTTACAATATCGAGGAAGGCGGAGTTCTTTAAGCTATTGTGCTTTCACTAGTTTTGCATGTGTATGGTGGTGTAGACATTGTAGATTATATCCTATTCCCTTCTACTTGGGCTGCTTTGAAAACTGCTATGCATTACTCGTTGGGTTCCACCATATTATCAACGTGAATTGCTTCAAAAATTGCAGCGTTTAAGACAAGGAAAAAATTGTAGAAAGAATATTGCTCGGGAATTACAAAGTGGCATGATTAGATGTGGTATTGTTGAGGAGAATGAAGCTATCTTTTACGTTTTATGGGTGGATTAAATAGAGAGTCGGATACATTCTAGAGTATAGGGTATACTAATATCACTCGTTTATTCCATCTTGCTTGTAAATTTGAGCGTGAAGTCTTGAGGATCGACAAGCATTGGCGGCGAACTAACTTCTGCAATTCGACTTTCATCATGAACACGCGTGCATCCTCTACTTCCACTACACTGACACCTCCATCACAGCTTCACCTCAACCGTGATACAAGAAAGCAGCCAAGAAGCTTTTGCCGAGACTGCTCTGAGCTCTTCTTCTTCCATGGCATGTGCAGGCACACCATTGTCCATTATTTAATGTCGTCGTTAGCAAGGGAAGAGGTCATTATGAGAGAATGCAAATCTCAGCGTGTGATGATTACTCTTGAGGATGGTGGGTATGAGTCCGCTAGTGACTATGATGAGGCAGCTGGCTCTTATTACCGTGAAGGCTACGGTGGAGATGATTACTGATCATGAGATGCAATACATGGCTCATGAAGGCTGTGCGGTATGAATGTTTAGGTGCTCAGCGTGTTTTGAGTGTCTTGAGGTCACTGGTGAGCAAAATCGGAGGCACAATTTGTTCCATACCAAGGAGTTGTGAAGGAACGTTCTGTGCAGCGTCATCATATAGACGGAGAACTCTGACAACTTGGCTAGCATGGAGATGGTGGAGAAGCTATCTCTTACCACAAGACCACATCCACATCCTTACTACATCAATGGTTCAACAACAGCGGCAAGGTTAAGGTAACCGCGTCTTTGTTGATGTGCATTTTAGTATCTCTACATATGCTGATTATGTTGATTGTGATGTGAGTACCTACCAAACATGTTCCTTATTACTTGGTGGAAACCATGGCAATTTGATAAAAATTCATAGCACCATGGTAGAAACAATCAGTATACTGTTGTTCATAAGGATAAAAATATTACTTTGCTTCCTATGACTCCTGAGTCCATTTTGAAAGATGATATTAATAGAAATAATAAAGCATAAGCGGGAGAAAATACAGGTGAAAATCAGATTGTGGCAAAAGAATTTGAGCAGACATATTAAGCCTAATAGTAAACCATCTAGTGTTGCTACGAAATTAAATTGAAAAGTGCATGTTTGCTTGCCACTAAATCTGATATTGATGAGCTAGATTTTAGCAAATCTGTTTGCTATGCTTTTTGTGTGCAAAGAGGCATTATTTTCATTCGAGGACGTGCCTTCCTCTTTGCCTCCTGCTTGTCACTAACATTTTGCGGGAGATTCATGGCGTCTTTCCACAAGGCGTGTGTCGCGGAGCATCCTGAGGACATCACTGCGTCAAGAGCCCATTTGGCAAGTGACCACGTCGACATCTACTTCACATACAAAAGGTTGAATCATCTCGCTTTACGTGCTCACTTGACACTCTCGAGGATGGTATACTAATTGACCTCCCTTCACGTGTGCATGCATAGGTATTGTCGAGCTTCAAGGATGTCAGGAGGTGAAAGCGCCAGGATGACTACACCATCCGAGGAAGCGTGGAAAGAAGACGGAAGAAAGGAAGAAGAAGAATGCGTGCTGAGTTGCCGGATCATCCGGACCCTAGCCGGATGATCCGGATGAGCGAGATGATCGGGACGACCTCACAGACGATCCAAACTACCGTGCCGAAGACAACGAACACTGCTCCATGAAGCGGATCATCCGGACGATCGCCAGGATCATCCGGACCCACCGACACCGGATCATCCGGACCCGCTGCGTCGTGACTTGGGCGAAGCCCGTGTACCCCTTCGCCCTCACTTACCCCTTGGCCCCTTGACTGTAAATAGACCTATCACCTCCTTTCTGGGGTTAGCAGTAATAGCTCATTGTTAGGTGAGCTTTGCTCCTATATCTATCTTCAGAGAGAGACCACTACTCCATTGGAGGCCAAGACCTCCATCTAGGAGAAGATCCCGGGATATCATAAAGACCCCCTTGATGGAAGATCCCATCTAGGATATCATCAAGACCTCCTCTTGGAGATGAACCTTACCTTGTATCTTTCCTTTGTTGTTCATGTACCTTGTGGATCTTGTGTGTTTGATTGTCTAGTGGATGTGTGATTTGGACTTGTTCTTGAGTGTTTCCCTTGTGATTTCTCCCGTTCTTCCCCGTGTTCATCATGTTCTTGAGGATCCTCCAAGCGTGAAAGATCGGCAATTAGGGAGGTTCCACCCTACATCATATGAGTGATGAGACCCACGTTGATCACGCGTTTTGGAGCCCCTACCCTCTTTCCTAGCTTGATTTTGTTGATTTGCTCCTAAATCCGAAAATCCCACCAAAAATAGCCCCAATTTTTTGTGATTTGTTGGTTTGATGATGTTTTGTTGATTTTGATCCATGGATTTGCTTGGTTTCAAGTGGATCTAGCATTTCCCCAAGTTTCCCCACCTTGCATCCACGAAATCACGTCAATTTTGACAATATCCCCAAATTCCGCCAAAATTCATCTCCACGAGCAAATCCGAGCAGTTTGACTTGCGGGATCATCGGACCTTCTCCGGGATCATCCGGACAACCCCGAGATCAAGTGGGCGCCCCGGACGTCCGGATAACCACCACCGAGAAAAGCGAACCGTGTTGGCGGACTTTGATCATCCGGTTTCTCCCAGATCATCCGGACCTAGCCGGATCATCCGGACCTCCTCCGGATGTCGGGTTAACCCCAAAAACGGCGCAGACAGATTTTTGTTTTGGTCATAACTAATTCATGGAATCCGATTTTGACGTTCTTTAGCTCGTTTTGAAGCTTTTGACATCCCCCACCCCAAAAAATACCACCAAAATCATTTGACTCCATCATATTTTCTGAAATTTGGCGGTTTGCCTAGGCCCTCCACCATATCATCCGCATTACCACCAAACTTCCATACCTAACCCATTTTGTTCCCCATTGCATATGTGGTTGTTTGAGTTGTTGATGCGGAGCATGCTACGGACATCACCATGTCAAGAGTCCATTTGGCAAGTGACACGTGCGACATCTACTTCACATACACAAAAGTGAATCATCTCCTTTACATGTGCTCACTTGACACTCTCGAGGATGGTATACTACTTGACACTTCCATTCGTGCTGCATGCATTATTATCCGAGACTTCACGTTGGATGTCAAGGAGAGTACAAGCGCCAAGGAACGACTACACCATCCTTGAGAAGCGTGGAAGAGAAGGCGGAAGAAAGGAGAAGAAAGAAGATGGGACATTTCTTTGGAATCAAGCAGACGTCCGGGCCTCCGTCAGGATCATCCGGAACGGCCGGATCATCCGGACACTCCCGGATCATCCAAGGATAGCAACGCTTGAAGCATGGCCCCGTGCAACCCGGATCATCAGAATGATGCTTGGGATCATCGGACCCCGACACCGGATCATCAGGGCACTATCCTGATCATCCGGACCACTTTGCGTGTGCATGACTTGGGCGAAGCAGGTGTACCTTCGCCCTCCACTTACCCTTTGCCTGACCTTGGCTATAGATGAACCTCCTCCACCTCCTTTCTAGGGGTTAGCAAAGTGATAGCTCATTCTTAGGTGAGCTTTGCTCTCTACCTATCTCTACTCTTGAGAGAGAAGCCACTACTCCATTGGAGGCCAAGACCTCCATCTAGGAGAAAGATCCATGGGGATATCATCAAGACCCCTCAATAGGAAGATCCATCTAGGATATCATCAAGACCTCCTCTTGGAGATGAACCTTACCGCATATCTTTCCCTTTGTTGTTCATGTACCTTGTGATCTTGTGTGTTTGATTGTCTAGTGGATGTGTGATTTGGACTTGTTCTGTGAGTGTTTCCCCTTGTGATTTCTCCCGTTCTTCCCGTGTTCATCGTGTTCTTGAGGGATCCCACTCCAAACGTGAAAGATGCAAATTAAGCTATAGGGTTCCACCCTACATCATATGGTAGCATCGAAATGTTGATCACGTTTTTGGAGCCCTCCACCGTTCTAGCCTTCTTTTAGCGATTTAAGTCCTAAAATCAAAAATCCCCACCAAAAATAGCCCCAAATTTTTTTGTGATTTGTTGGTTTGATGATGTTTTGTTGATTTTGATCCGTGGATTTGCTTGGTTTCAAGTGGATCTAGCATTTCCCCAAATTTCCCCACCTTCCATCCCGCAATCTCGCCAATTTTGACTAAAATCCCCAAATTCCGCCCCAAATCGGACTCCACGAGCAAATCCCACGTGAAATTGACCAGCGGATCATCCGGACCATCTCCCGGATCATCAGGACCTCACGGATCAGCAGGACGCCCCAGGGCGTCCGGGATCTTCAGCGCACCAGAAAAGCCGAACGGCGACAGTGAACCCGGATCATCCGATTTCCTCCCGGATCATCGGACCCTAGCCGGATCATCCGGACCTCCTCCGGATCATCCGGTTTACCACAAGCCCGACTTGGCTGATTTTTGTTTTGTCCATAACTAATTCATCCGAACTCCGATTTTCAGCGTTCTTTAGCTCGTTTTGAAGCTATTGACATCCCCATCCCACAAAATACCACCAACATCATTTGACTCCATCATATTACGCCCATCATTCCACTTCCGCATTGCCTAGTGCAACACCACCACGCTTTCCGCTACCACCATTTGACATTTGTCATTTGAGATTTTAAGTTTGCGGTTTTCCGTTTCCTAAGGTGTTTGGCTACTTAGGGACGAGTCTTCATCATCTTGGTATCTACACCAAGAACACACGCCCTCATCATCATCGCAAGGGCGGTAACCTCGGCGACACCTTTGTATATTCCTTGCAATTGCATTGTTAACCCCTAGCCCATTTTGCGTTACTTGCCTATCGAGACTAGCCATTTGAGTATTGCCGCAGCGTTACTTGTGCACATTAGTGATCCACCATCCATTGCATACATACCATATCATCTTGGTATCATATCATCCATTGTGCCTCAAGTTTGTTCCCGCATATACACAATTGCTATCTTGTTTTGTGCATTGTGCAAATTGGCCATAGAAAAAAAAGCTTTTAAGCAAAAAGAGAGCAAAGAGCTCGTGAGCAAGTGCCATAGCACCATACCCCATTGAACATAAGAGCCATACCAAAATCTACATCCTATGATATCATGCTTGAGAGAAACACCGGGAACCATACATACATAGCATACTTGATAGAGGCAAAGGTGTCCCGTCTTTCGATGAGATGGTGGATTCGCTTTGGTGGAAGTCGACTTTGACGATCCGACTCTGAGCGTCTGAGGGCGTCGCGCCTATGCTGTCGCTAAACCAACTCAGGAGGTTATTGACCACGCCGAACACGATCAACGACCACGAAGGTGCATTTCCTGCGAGCAAGCGAAGAACAAGCAAAAGCTGAGATTGCAATCTGGATATTGCGAATATAAGATGAAAGCTTTATTGATCAAGGTGGGGTTCTATAGCGCCTTTATGCAGTCGTTGAACACAAGCGAAATGCTGTGAAGTAGCAGCTATGGCGAACTTTTAATCTAAACAAAACCCAAAGTCTAAGCGGTGCCCTAAGGGCTGTATATATGGAGGAAGAGGGGTGAATTTCGTGGCCCTTGGTGGAGGGTCGAAACTAACCCTATCTCTTGTTTCCCCACATCGGACTCTAAAAATAGCCTATACTAATGTATTTAGAAATTACATGGGCCTGGCCCAATAATAAGGTGACCGCAGCACCTAGAATAGCCTCTGGACGAAATTTATGAAATGGCATCTTGTATATTTCGTCCAAGGCTTCATGCACTCATTATGGTGGCTTCAAAGTCTGAAATCATCACTTGTAACTCCGTTCTTGTGTATCGATTTCCAGGTTGCTCGGTGAGATTTTACAGTTTTTCGTAGTTTAGATCGAGTCTGTTCTTCATACCTACAGTCCACGAAAAAGCCACAAAAAAAATTTAGGGTTAGGTCATCATATCCAAACCAATCTGAGCCTTTGCATAATCTTTTCTGTAGTTGCGTTGTTGAATTTGCGGTTGCATCGTCGTGTCTAGTTGCTGGTCTTAGAGTCTAGTCTTTTAGAGTTTCGAGTTCTGGTCATAAGTTGTCACGCCGCCACCGCACCATCATCATCGCCCCTACCATCTACCACCACCGCTTATCCGCCACCGCTTCGAATCCGTATCCATATACCACCACCGCTGCCATATACCACCACCGTTGCCATATACCACCACCGTTGCCATATACCACCACCATATATCCACCACCAATCCGAGTTCCTTGCATATTCGATTTGTTTTCGGGATCCATCTAAATTCCGATTCGTGTTTCCTTGTCTGAGTAGGTTTCGGATTCTAGCAATCTTTTGCCGTCCGTAGGAGAGGTTGGTTTCCAAAAAAAAGAGTCCGGAAACCACCCTCCGTTTAGGCCCAAAATTTTCCAAAAACGCACGGGATAAAAAAATTTCTGGCTATCCTATTTTTAGGTGTTTCTAAGCGTATTGAGCGATCGCCGTTATAGAAAGCTTTTTTGACCCGTTTCAGTTTTTGGGTCCGGCAATCGAAAAAAAAAAATTTTGGTCGAAAAATTTCGTGCCCATCTGTCGGTTTGACACTGGGAAGAGTTTTGAGACACTCGCCATTATAGTGATTTTTCAAAAAAATAAAAGCAGCAAAAAAAAAAAAACAGCGCAAAAAAAAAAGCGAAAAAAAAATTCAGAGTGTGCTTTTCCTTTGTTTACGTGCAGCGTCGTGATTTTGTTAGTGTTCTAGGCTCGCGTCTCTAGCACGGTCTAGCCTAGGACCAACCACAGACCGTCGTTGAGCGCTTATTCAACTTTGCATCTCTGATTTGATTATTCTGACCCTTTTGCTACCATATTATAAGCCTTCCCAGCTCCACATACATCTCGTCGTGCGTTTGATTCTCCACGTAATCGCTATAGCCAAGCTTTGAGAGTTTTGACTACAACGGTTGCCGATCACCGCCGCTGCTGGGTAAGAACTGGTAAGAATTTGAGATTTGCTTGACGGATTTGTGACTGTCCACCACACCACCACCACCACTTCCTAGTAGTCTCAGAGGATCATATTCTTGTGTGTTTCTATTGCTGCTAACCATGGCAGGACCACAAGTCGACGAGACTGATTGGGAGAACTGACGAACAAACAGCTACATGATAAGTTTCAGCAAATGATGATTGGACAGGTGCAAGGCGTGATAAACAGATTTGACGAGGCCATGGAGAAGATAGATGGCATTGAGAAGACGTTTGAAACAAAGCTTGATAGCAAGTTTGATGAATTGCTCGCGCGTTTTCCACAACCACATGGCTGCACTGTCGCACCTCTGCAACGACAACAACTACGCCCCTTCCGAATCAGTATGGACGAGCTCAGCGTGTTCCTCTTGAGCCAGGACAAAATTCTGGTGCCGCTGCTACTCTGTTGGTGCTTCTTTGGCTCCCGCCATTGTTGCTGCTGGTACCGAGGAGGATGATTATGTGGGAGATTACGAGGAGGAGGTTGATCAACATCGAATCCACGTGCAACCACCAGCACCACAACCACCAGGTCGTCCACATGCAAATAATGGCAATACTAGGGCTCCCCCTCAGGTACGAGATCATGACCATCTCCCTAAACTGAAATTGAATATTCCACCATTTGAGGGTAGATATGTTCCTGATATATATCTTACTTGGGAGTTAGAAACCGAACAACGATTTACATGTTTACAATATCCCGAGGAGAGACGTGTTCTCGCTGCTGTTTGTTCTTTCACTAGCTTTGCATGTGTTTGGTGGTCTCAACATTGTAGATTATATCTTGTTCCAGCTACTTGGGCTGCTTTGAAAACTGCTATGCGCATCGTTGGGTTCCATCATATTATCAACGTGAATTACTTCAAAAATTGCAGCGCTTAAGACAAGGAAAAATTTGTAGAAGAATATTATCGTGAATTACAAACCGGCTTGATTAGATGTGGTATTGTTGAGGAGAATGAAGCTATGCTTGCACGTTTTCGGGTGGATTAAATAGAGAGATTCAGACCATTCTAGACTATAAGGATTATAATAATATCACTGCTTATTCCATCTTGCTTGTAAAGCTGAACGTGAAGTGCAGGATCGATGTGCATTGGCGCCGCACTAACTTTTCTCGCAGTCGACCGTCATCATGGACACCACGCACATCATCTACTTCCATCGCACCATCACCTCCTTGGTGCCACCTCCAACCGTGATACAAGAAAGTGCACAACCACCACTATCTCGCCAAGAGCACACCGCTGGACCTGCATGAGCTCTTCTTCCATGGCGCCAACAGGCACACAAGTGATATTATTTGTCGTCGTTGTAAGGGAAGAGGACATTTTATGAGAGAATGCAAATCTCAGCGTGTGATGATTGCTCACGAGGATGGTGGGTATGAGTCCGCTAGTGACTATGATGAGGAGACTTTGGCTCTTATTACACATGAGGAACACGGTGGAGATGATTCGATCATGAGACACAATACATGGCTGTCAAGATGCCGACAGTATGAATGTTTAGTTGCTCAACGTGTTTTGAGTGTGCAGGTTACACAAGCTGAGCAAAATCAGAGGCATAATTTGTTCCATACAAAGGAGTTGTGAAGGAACGTTCTATTCAAGGCCATCATAGATGGAGGGAGCTGCAACAACTTGGCTAGCATGGAGATGGTGGAGAAGCTATCTCTCACCACAAGACCACATCCACATCCTTACTACATCCAATGGTTCAATAACAGCGGCAAGGTGAAGGTAACACGCACTGTTCGTGTGCATTTTAGTATCTCTACATATGCTGATTATGTTGATTGTGATGTGGTACCTATGCAAGCATGTTCCTTGTTACTTGGTAGACCATGGCAATTTGATAAAATTCAGACACCATGGTAGAAACAATCAAGATACTCTTGTTCATAAGGATAAAAATATTACTTTGCTTCCTATGACTCTGAGTCCATTTTGAAAGATGATATTAATAGAGCTAATAAAGCAAAATAGGAGAAAAATAAGAGTGAAAATCAGATTGTGGCAAAAGAATTTGAGCAACACGTGACGCCTAATAATAAACCATCTATCGTTGCTTCGAAATTAAATTGAAAAGTGCATGTTTACTTGCCACCAAATCTGATATTGATGAGCTAGATTTTAACAAATCTATTTGCTATGCTTTTGTGTGCAAAGAGGCATTATTTTCATTCGAGGACGTGTTTTCCTCTTTGCCCCCGCTGTCACTAACATTTTGCAGAGTTCACGACGCCTTTCCACAAGACGTGCCACCGGATTACTACCTATTCGAGGGATTGAGCATCAAATTGACTTAATTCCGGTGCATCATTACCCAACCGTGCACCATACCGCATCAATCCAGAGGAGACGAAGGAGATTATGCGTCAAGTACAGGAGCTGCTCGACAAAGGTTATATACGCGAATCCCTTAGTCCTTGTGCTGTTCCTATTATTCTAGTGCCGAAAAAGGATGGTACGTCACGTATGTGTGTTGATTGTAGAGGCATCAATAATATTACTATTCGTTATCGCCACCCTATTCCTAGGCTAGATGATATGCTTGATGAATTGAGTGGCTCTACAATATTCTCCAAAGTTGATTTATGAGTGGATACCATCAAATTCGTATGAAATTGGGAGATGAATGGAAAACAGCATTTAAAACTAAGTTTGGATTATATGAGTGGTTAGTCATGCCTTTTGGGTTAACTAATGCACCTAGTACTTTCATGAGATTAATGAACTAAGTTTTACGTGTTTTCATTGGACGATTTGTGGTAGTCTATTTTGATGATATACTGATTTATAGCAAATCTTTGGAAGAACATTTGGAACATTTACGTGTTGTTTTTAATGCTCTACGTGATGCACGCTTGTTTGGTAACCTTGGGAAGTGCACCTTTTGCACCGATCGAGTATCTTTTCTTGGCTATGTTGTTACTCCACAGGAATTGAAGTTGATAAAGCCAAGATTGAAGCTATTGAGAGTTGGCCGCAGCCCAAAACGGTCACACAAGTGAGGAGTTTCCTTGGCCTCGCTGGTTTCTATAGGCGTTTTGTGAGAGATTTCAGCACCATTGCTGCACCTCTCAACGAGCTTACAAAGAAGGATGTGCCTTTTGTTTGGGGTACCGCACAGAAGAGGCCTTCACGGTATTGAAAGCTAAGTTGACACATGCCCTTTACTCCAACTTCCCGATTTTAATAAGACTTTTGAGCTTGAATGTGATGCTAGTGGAATTGGATTAGAGGTGTGTTATTACAAGATGGCAAACCTGTTGCATACTTTTCGAAAAATTGAGTGGGCCTAGTCTGAATTACTCTACTTATGATAAAGAATTATATGCTCTTGTTCGGACTTTAGAAACATGGCAACATTATTTATGGCCCAAAGAATTTGTTATACATTCGATCATGAATCTTTGAAACATATTAAAAGTCAAGCTAAACTGAATCGTAGACATGCTAAATGGGTTGAATTCATTGAGACTTTCCTTATGTCATTAAACACAAGAAGGGTAAAGAAAATGTTATTCTTGATGCATTGTCTCGTCGCTATACTATGCTTTCACAACTTGACTTCAAAATATTTGGTTTGGAGACCATCAAAGATCAATATGTGCATGATGCTGATTTTAAAGATGTATTGCAGAATTGTAAAGAAGGAAGAACATGGAACAAGTTTGTCGTTAATGATGGATTTGTGTTCGTGCTAACAAGCTATGCATTCCAGCTAGCTCCGTTCGTCTTTTGTTGTTGCAGGAGGCGATGGAGGAGGACTAATGGGACACTTTGGCGTGAAGAAGACGGAGGACGACTTGCTACACATTTCTTTTGGCCAAAGATGAGACGGATGTTGAGCGTTTTATTGCTCGCTGCACTACATGTCAAAAAGCTAAGTCACGACTCAATCCTCATGGTTTATATATGCCTTTACCTGCACCTAGTGTTCCTTGGGAGGATATATCTATGGACTTTGTTTTAGGTTTACCTAGAACAAAGAAGGGAGGATAGCATATTTGTTGTCGTGGATAGATTCTCGAAAATGGCACACTTTATACCATGTCATAAAAGCGATGATGTTGTCAATGTTGCTGATTTGTTCTTTCGTGAAATTATTCGCTTGCATGGTGTGCCAAATACTATTGTTTCAGATCGTGATACTAAATTTCTTAGCCACTTTTGGAGATGTTTATGGGCTAAGTTGGGGACTAAACTGCTTTTTAGTACTACTTGTCACCCCCAAACCGATGGATAAACCAAGTAGTCAATAGAACATTGTCTACTATGCTTAGGGCTGTTCTAAAGAAAAATAAGAAAATGTGGGAGGAATGCTTGCCTCATATTGAATTTGCTTATAATCGCTCATTGCATTCTACTACTAAGATGTGCCCTTTTGAAGTTGTGTATGGTTTCCTACCTCGTGCACCTATTGATTTGTTGCCTCTTCCATCTTCGTAAAAGGTTAATTTTGATGCTAAAGAACGCTGAGTTGATTTTAAAAATGCATGAGTTAACTAAGGAAAACATTGAGCGTATGAATGCTAAATATAAACTTGCTGGAGATAAGGGTAGAAAACATGTTGTGTTTGCACCGAGATCTTGTTTGGTTACATTTGCGTAAGGATAGATTTCTGATTTGCGCAAATCAAAGCTAATGCCACGTGCTGCTGGTCCCTTTAAGGTGTTGGAGAAAGTAAATGATAATGCATATAAACTTGAGCTGCCTGCAGATTTTGGGGTTAGTCCCACTTTTAACATTGCAGATTTGAAGCCATATTTGGTGAGGAAGATGAACTTCCGTCGAGGACGACTTCATTTCAAGAAGGGAGGATGATGAGGACATCAATACCATTGTTACACCCACAGCCCCTGCTGCTATACATATGGACCAATTACTAGAGCTCACAAGACGCCAACTAAATTACCGTGTACTTTCGTTTCTTGGTAATGATTCTATTGTTCATGAGAATATGATGCTGCTTAAATTGGATACATTTGTTTTGCTTACAAATGAAGGGCCTAGCTTGGAGAAGGATGAACATTGGAGCAAGAACACACATGGAGTTGATGGCATGCGCAAGGAGATCAAGAACGGAGTTACAAGTGATGATTTCAGGACTTTGAAGCCACCATAAGGAGTGCATGAAGCCTTGGACGAAATATACAAGATGCCACTTCATAATATTCGTCCATAGGCTAATCTAGGTGCTCGTCACCTTATTATTGGGCCAGGCCCATGTAATTTCGAAATACATTAGTATAGGCTATTTTAGAGTCCGTATGTGTGGGGAAACAAGAGATAGGGTTAGTTTCGACCCTCCACCAAGGGCCACGAAATTCACCCCTCTTCCTCCATATATACAGCCCTTAGGGCACCGCTTAGACTTGGGTTTTGTTTAGATTAAAAGTTCGCCATAGCTGCAACTTCGCAGCATTTCGCTTGTGTTCAACGACTGCACAAAGGCGCCACAGTAACCCCACCTTGATCAATAAAGCTTTCATCTTATATTCGCAATATCCAGATTGCAATCTCAGTTTCTTGCTTGTTCTTCGCTTGTTCGCAGGAAATGACCTTCGTGGTCGTTGATCGTGTTCGGCGTGGTCAATAACCTCTCGGAGTTGGTTTAGCGATTGCTAAGGCACGACGTCCTCGCACGTTCGTAGTCGGATCGTCAAAGTCGACTTCCACCAAAGCGAAATCCACCATCTCATCGAAAGACGGGACACCTTTGCCTCTATCATATGATGTTTCCGATATTGCTCATGAGGAGACCCCCATAGTTTCCTCATACATTTTAGGAGATTTTGACCCATCCCATCCATTGCATGATCCCAATACTTGTGTGCACCATATGCTCCCCATGAACAAACATGCTTTTGATGTGCCATATACTTGTTTGCTCAATTTGTGTCCCCATCGTGTCATACATAACAACTATTCTTTCATGATGGATGACATGTTCATATACCATGCCTCAAATTTCTTTGAGCATTGCTTATCTTGTGCTAACTCACACGTGCACATACACATCATGATGGATGATGTGTACATTTACCACGCGCACAATTTCTTTGGTTTGTGTCTCTTTTGTGTAGGTACCCATGAATACTTGTCAACCTCGCAATCCCACGAGTTGACAAAACGAGCTCTTGAGAGCAACGATGCTTTGGGATCCAATGGACTATCCTTAACAACGTCCCCTTCGCGCAAGGACTACGCGCAACTCCTCTACTTGGCTCTCACACGGCTATGGGCCATTGACCACTTCTCACATTATGCTCATTTTACCGTGTTCACTTTGCATGCTATGCTTACTTCTATGCCTTTGCCATGCAATTGTGACCCTTGTTTGCATCTACCCATGATTCTCCATTATGATATTCCTATGTGTATTTGCATGCTTAGTGGAGATCCTTGTTGCTTTTGCCATGTTTATCATGTGCCCCATTCTATTGATGCTTGTTGTGTTGGGAGAGTCATGATGACCCGTTGCTATTCACATATGGCCTCTCGCTAATACATTCATGATATTGTACTCATATCTTGCTTTCATGCTTGTGCTATGACTTGTGAATTATTCATGCCCACTATTTGCACCAATGACATGTTTGCCATGATTCCTCCTAGTATGTTGCATCTTCGCACTACTAGCTTGTTGATTTGATAGCTATGAATGCTCGCTATATTGCATCACCCATGTTCCATGATAGAGGCGGAGGTGTCCCGATCTTTCGATGAGTTGATAACTATCAATTTGGTGGAGACGACTTTGACGATCCGACTACAAACGTGCACGACGTTGCGCCTTAGCAATCGCTAAACCAACTCCGAGAGGTTATTGACCACGCCAGAGCACAATCAACCTGACCACGAAGGTCTATTCCTGCAAGCAATCAAAGAACAAGCAAGAATATGATAAAAGCAATCTGAATATTGCGTGTATGTATGAAGTATTGATAAAGGTGGGGATCCGTAAGCGGTCTTGGTCTGGTCGTTGGACACAAACGAAGTACACGAAGTTGCAATGGCTAACTTTTAACTAAACAAATCCCAAGCGAAAAGCTACTAGATGGATCTACTTATATAGGAGCAAGGGGTGGCGGCCAAGGAGGTGGGAGGACGTCCCAAGGCAGCCTAAAACTAACCCTAGGTCGTACAAGGCTCATGGGCCCAAGTGGAGGTGACGTAACACCTTTGGACTTGTACTTTGACTCGGATTCTGCTGCAGCGTCAGATTGTTTCATCCATAACTCGACGCTCTGGTCGGATTTTAACGTGATTCCAACTGTGCTGGAAAGAGCATGAAATCTACTTTCCAACAAAAAACGAATCACCCAATTCGGAGTCCGTATGAAAAAGTTGTTGGCGTTTTGAGTCAGGTATGTCTGTGCAGTCCGAATCTGAGTCCAAAACGTGAGAGACTTGGACTCTATCTTCTCTTGGGCCAAAAGTGACGTGAGAGAACATTTTAAACAGCAAATAAACATCTCTTTCTTCCTTATCTTCATATGTGGATTGTACAAATGTCCCATACACCTGCAATTAGACAAAACACAAAAGTGTGTGAAGTATTTTTGTTCTGTATAACATAAATAGATTATTGAATAGTTTGCACTAGAAATCACCTGACAAATATGCATGTATGCAATATTTTTGGTCATATCCAAGGTAGTCATGTCCTCATCATCCTCCCTTCTTGAAAATAAAGCCGTCCTCGGCGCTGCTTAATCTGAAATGTGGCTAACAAAAGAGACAAGGTGTACATGTTGTATATGTATATGTCATCCATTTTACTTCCTCGATTTTTGCATATATGACACATGAATAGATGAGTAACTTGCATAGTTCATAAAATCTAAAGCCAAAAAATTAGCACAAGAAGTAGAAGGCATGAAAATGTTGCAACTCAGTTTGCACATATAAGTGAAGCTCTTATTCATTTCAAAAGATTGACAATGTTCATCATTAAACCATCCCAACATTGGTGAATAAACCTTACTTGCATCAAATTTACATGCTATAACATGCTTAAATAAGCAAACATGCAATAAGTCATTCAACACAGAATCATCACCAAGATTATAGGTCATATCAAAAGGATTAAACATTGATTCTTTTGCATCAACAGCTAATTCAATGTGTGCACTCAAAATTGTTGGTATTTCAGTTGTTTGATCACATGACGATTCATGACAAGATCAAGATTCTCTAAAATAGGTGTTGTGCTCAAATCACTGGTAACTCAACACATGATGCATTCAAGTTAACTAGGGATGCATCATTCTCATGTGAAGTTAAATCATCAATACCTTTATCTGTTACCTTGTCGCAAAGACGAGCTGATGTAGGTACAGACGTAGACAATCCACCATGCTCTTGAGATGATGCCGCCACAATCCGAGGTGGGGCTGCTCTAGTAGGTGCAACGGTGGAGGAACCAACCGCGGTGGTGAGCATGAACTGGAATAGTAGTTGTTGTAGTCACCCAATGCATCCTCCTCAGAATCGTCTCTCAAAGGTACAAGCACGAACATACATACCAGCAATGCAACGAGGAATATATGAAATCTTGCTGAATATCATGGTTCAAACCACCAAAAATCTATTCATTGTATCATCCTCAGATTCTTCTATGTCACAATGATGCATATAAGATTTGAACTCTTGGTAGTAAGTATGAACAGTGTTATTGCCTTGTTTAAATTGTTCAAATTTTAAGCAATTCACATTTATAGTAAGGAGGGAAAACTGTTTTCTCATTACATCTTTCAAATCTTTCCAAGTTGTGGGTTGGTTATCAATGTTTTTCTTACAATGCACACTCCACCAAATGAAGCAAAACCAGTAAATGCTCTAGTGGCAGCTCGTACTCGCCAAGTTCGAAAAAACATGCTGACTAAAAACTTGTTCTACTTCAAGCTCCCAAGCTAGATAAATAGCAGGATTAAATCTACCCTCAAATGACGGTAAAGAGCTAACCTGGCCATGTGCTTGTGTGTGTTGTCCCAACTCTCGTGATGGTGAAGATGTGTTCGTCGTCCAAGAACTTCTATCTCCGAAACCTATCATGATTAGTAGAAACAAGAAACAAACTTCAAGAATAATGTTCCTATGAACTACTAGGATGTGGTTGTAAAGTGCTCACAGTAAAGCAAATATCAATATCTTACAAGTTCTTACCATGCGGCGGTGGTGACAGCAACCAGCGTGTCAAGTAACTCAAGATTGTGTAAAGCGATTGCCGAGGGAACGACGATACACGGTGTAGAAATATGTGGAGCTGGGTTGGCTATATATGGTAGCAAAATTTAGCAATAATCAATTCAAAGATGCAATGTTGAATAAACGCTCAACGACGGTATCTGTGCTGGTCCTAGGCTAGACCGACTAGAGACGCGAGCCTAGAACACTAATGAGGTCACGGCGTAGCACAACTAGCATCAATGAAGGATACTAAGTAGCTCTTGACAAGAAGATATAAGTGAAGATAATGATGAAAAACAACTGCCAAGCAGGATATACAACAACTCTCTCTCCAACTTTCCTCTTAAAAAGTTTGAGCCAATTTTCTGATAAATTCTTGCAAAGAATGCTACTAACTCAAGCTTTCCAATACAAAAAGAATCACTCAATTCCGAGTTGATAGGAGGAGTCAAAGAGTTTTAAAACCGACCTGAAAAATTGGAACAAGCTGTGTTCGCGAACTTCAGAGGGCAAAAACACCTATTTAGAAGCCGATTTTGAGGTGTCAAATATTGAACTAGCTTCTGCAACTATTTAGATGCGGCTCGTCTCTAGCTTCAATTTGAGTACTCACGGAGTTAAAACGGACTTCGTATGAGTAAGATACACCTGTTTTACTGAACAGTACGCAAAACAGATTCCAATCCGAATTCAGGTACGAGATTGATTCTAGATAGATCCGATTTTTTTTCCTCTCTCTTTTTTTCTCACGCTTTTTTTTCTCTCTTTTCTTTTTTTTTTTTTTTTTCTCTTTTTTCTCTTTTTTCTCCTCTTTCCAAGACAAACTAGATAAGATGCAGATTGGATCAAAGCGAAGATGTGAATGACCTCAACTATGATTATGACAATGAACAGCAGAGCACGTCGTGGAAATTAATAGATGGGATGGTGGACAGCGGAAGGATAATGATGCAGCGGCGGCGTGACTAATGTGAACAGAACTCGAAACTCTAAAGGAACTAGACACTAAGACCAGCAACTGACACGACGATGCAACCGATAATTCAACTATGCAAGCAACGAACAGAAAATTGCAAAGGCTCAGACTGGCTTGGATAAAGGATGAACAGATCTAACTTTTTTTGTGGCTTTTTCATGAACTATAGGTACGAATGACAGATGCGATCTAAACTATGAAAAACTGTAAAATCTCATCGAGCAACCTGAAAACTGATACCACTTGATAGAGGCGGAGGTGTCCCGATCTTTCGATGAGTTGATAACTATCAATTTGGTGGAGACGACTTTGACGATCCGACTACAAACGTGGACGACGTTGCGCCTTAGCAATCGCTAAACCAACTCCGAGAGGTTATTGACCACGCCAGAGCACAATCAACCTGACCACGAAGGTCTATTCCTGCAAGCAATCAAAGAACAAGCAAGAATATGATAAAAGCAATCTGAATATTGCGTGTATGTATGAAGTATTGCTAAAGGTGGGGATCCGTAAGTGGTCTTGGTCTGGTCGTTGGACATAAACGAAGTACACGAAGTTGCAATGGCTAACTTTTAACTAAACAAATCCCAAGCGAAAAGCTACTAGATGGATCTACTTATATAGGAGCAAGGGGTGGCGGCCAAGGAGGTGGGAGGACGTCCCAAGGCATCCTAAAACTAACCCTAGGTCGTACAAGGCTCATGGGCCCAAGTGGAGGTGACGTAACACCTTTGGACTTGTAGTTTGACTCGGATTCTGCTGCAGCGTCAGATTGTTTCATCCATAACTCGACGCTCCGGTCGGATTTTAAGGTGATTCCAACTGTGCTGGAAAGAGCATGAAATCTACTTCCCAACAAAAAAAGAATCACCCAATTCGGAGTCCGTATGAAAAAGTTGTTGGCGTTTTGAGTCAGGTATGTCTGTGCAGTCCGAATCTGAGTCCAAAACGTGAGAGACTTGGACTCTATCTTCTCTTGGGCCAAAAGTGACGTGAGAGAACATTTTAAACAGCAACTAAACATCTCTTTCTTCCTTATCTTCATATGTGGATTGTACAAATGTCCCATACACCTGCAATTAGACAAAACACAAAAGTGTGTGAAGTATTTTTGTTCTGGATAACATAAATAGATTATTGAATAGTTTGCACTAGAAATTACCTGACAAATATGCATGTATGCAATATTTTTGGTCATATCCAAGGTAGTCATGTCCTCATCATTCCACTACTTGCTTTCTTGGGTTGATGACATATATGCTCATGCCTCACACATGTTGAACAATTGCTCTTTCCTTTGTGTTGAGTGCCACGATATCTTCACTACACCCTATGCACGTTATGCTTGGATTGTCTTGCACTTGCCCCGTGTGTTTAGACATTTCACTATATTTGGTGTTGTGAATGACTCTTATGCCTACCATAGACCGTTCATTGAGCTCTTTATGCATGCTTGCTATGACCTTGAGGTAGATGCTTGTTCACTTATCACATATATTTGCATCTTGACCTCCCATTTGCATGCTTGTTCCCATGATATACTTGATTGTGCTCAATTTATATGCTCTAATGCCATGCCACACTTCTTTGTCAAACCATATGCTATGCTTGATGACAACACTTGTTGGGTGAATCACCTCTTGAATGCTTGGTTTTGCTCTTACGACAACCACATTTGTTTTTCCAAGTGCTTGTTATCTTTGCAACTTTTGAAGGAATTACAAGACGGTGCGACATTGGAGAGTGCCCATTTGAAACTACAAGATGACGAATGCTTGGTGATCGTCCACTTCTACACGACGATATATCTCTTTCCCATGGTGATTTGGATTTCGATCCGAGATCGGATCTTTCCCAAGGGGGAGGGGATGATGCGGAGCATCCTACGGACATCACCACGTCAAGAGCCCATTTGGCAAGTGACACGTGCGACATCTACTTCACATACACAAAGGTGAATCATCTCCTTTACACGTGCTCACTTGACACTCTCGAGGATGGTATACTACTTGACACTCCTTACGTGTGCATGCATAGGTATTGTCAGAGCTTCACGGATGTGAAGGAGGAGTGCAAGCGCCAAGGAACGACTACACCATCCGCGAGGGAAGCATGGAAGAGATGATGGAAGAAAGGAAGAAGAAGAATGGAGCAGGACTGGAGTTGCCCGGATCATCCGGATCCCCAGCCGGACGATCCGGACTGAGCCCGGATGATCCGGACGACCTCCCGGACAATCCGGCTACCGTGCCCGAAGACAACAGAACCTGCTCCACAAAGCTGGATCATCCGGACGGTCGCCCGGATCATCCGGACCCCCGACACCCGAATCATCCGGGCCACCATCCGGATCATCCGGACCCCGCCTGCGTGCGTGACTTGGGCCGAAGCCCGTGTACCCCTTCGCCCCTCACTTACCCCTTCGCCCCTTGGGCTATAAATAGACCTCCTCCACCTCCTTTCTAGGGTTAGCAAAGTGATAGCTCATTGTTAGGTGAGCTTTGCTCCTACCTATCTCTACTCTTGAGAGAGAGAGAGACCACTACTGATGTAGGGTGGAACACTAATTCGTCGATATTTCACGTTTGGAGGGGATCCTACGGAGGGAACACGAAGAACACGCGGAAGAACGAGAGGAAATCACGGGGAAGAACGAGAGAGACACTCAATCGACAAGAGATCAATCACACAAGGTCTAGATCATTGAAGCACGAGTGATACATGGTCCAAAATCAACAAAGGAAAGCTACAAAGGTAGCCATTCTTCTCCCGGAGGAGGTCTTGAATCCACGAGGGGATCTTCCCGTAGAGGGGTCTTGAATCCGATGGATCTTCTCCTAGACGGAGGTCCTGATCTCCGTGGAGAAGTACCGGTGGATGAGCAAAGGCTCTCACACACAAATATGAGCTAATCCAATGCTGAGTCTCAAAGTGAGGAGAGGGGGTCCTATATATAGAGTCTGGGACGAAGGGGTACATGGGCTCAGCCCAACACGCGCGCGCAGGCGCTGGCCGGACGATCCGGGCAACGGTCCGGATGATCCGGGCTGGTCCGGATGATCCGGGTGGGGGCCCGGATGGTCCGGGTGCTCTGCTGGTGACGCCGCAGGGTCGGATGTCCGGCTGGGGGTCCGGACGTCCGGGCGGGGTCCGGATGATCCGGCTTCAGCGTGGAGGTTATGTTGCCTTCGGTGGAGTTAGCCGGACCGTCCGGACCGGGGTCCGGATCATCCGGGCTCTGTCCGGATTGTCCGGGCCTCTGTCCGGATCGTCCGGCCTCCCTGGTACTTGTTGCTTTCTCCTCTCCGTCTTCACGTATGTCTTCCGCTTCCGATTCTCCTTGCTTCCTAGCCTCTTCATGGTCGACTCCTTGGTGCCTGAGTATGCATAGAGTTTCCGTTTGAGGTAGTAACCATGTCTCATGTGAATCGAAGGAGAGTTGTGAGAGGAGTGATGTCACCTCGGCTTCAAGAGCTCTTGCACGTGCTCGAGTCATCGGTCCTTGTGGTGTTGTAGGTGTTGATGTAGAGTCCATGGGGATGATGGAAGGATGCTCCGCATCATATCCCTTCCCTTCGAAAGGATCCGACCTCGGATCTAGTTCTTCATCACCATGGAAAGGCGAGAGGTCTTTGACGTTGAATGTGTCGCCACGCTGTACTTGTCGCTGGTAGGTCGAGCTTGTAGGCGTTGTTGTTGTAGCATGCTAACACCTTGAAGGGTCCATCGGCTCGAGGTAGAAGTTTGGACTTGCGTTCGTTGGGGAAGCGTTCCTTGCGAAGGTGTAGCCACACGAGATCGCCTATGTTGAAGATCATGGGTTGCTTGTTGATGTTGAGCTTTGTCGCTAGTCGTTGTACTTGGCGCTCGATGGTGTTTCTTGTATCTTCATGCACCTTCTTGATGTAGCTTGCACGGGCACTTGCGTCGAGGTTGGTGCGCTCTTGTAGAGGTAGAGTTAGGATGTCCAATGGGGACAATGGGTGAAGCCGTAGATGACCTCGAAGGGGGACTTGCCGGTCGTCGAATATCTTGCGCGGTTGTAGGCGTACTCGGCGATGGGTAGACACGTCTCCCACTCCTTGATGTTCTTCTTGATCAACACGCGAAGTAGAGTGGAGAGCGTCCGGTTTGTCACCTCCGTTTGGCCGTCGGTTTGAGGATGGTATGCGGATGAGAACAAGAGCTTGATGCCGAGCTTGGCGCAAAGAGTCTTCCAAAAGTAACTCAAGAACTTGACGTCGCGGTCGGAGATGATTGTCTTTGGTACTCCATGGAGGCGCAAGATTTCCCTACAAAAGAGATTTGCAATATGTGAAGCATCGTCTACCTTGTTGCAAGGAATAAAATGTGACATCTTAGAAAATCGATCTACAACCACAAACACGGAATCCTTTCCATTTTGAGTTCTAGGCAAACCAAGTACAAAGTCCATGCTAATGTCTTCCCAAGGTTGATATGGAATTGGAAGAGGCATGTAAAGACCATGAGATTGAGCTTTTGACTTAGCTTTGCGGCATGTAGAGCATCGGGTGGTGAAGCGTGAAACGTCTCGAAACATCTTGGGCCAGAAGTAGTTCTTGGAGAGCGTGGCGAAGGTCTTGTCGCGTCCAAAATGTCCCATGAGTCCACCTCCATGAGCCTCTTGCAAAAGTAGCAAACGAAGAGAAGACTCGGGTATGCAAAGTTTGTTAGCTCTCATAAGATAACCGCCCTTAAGGTAATATTGTTCCCAAGATGTATGCGTCAAATATTTAGCATAATGATGTGCAAAAGATGGATCACTAGCATACAAATCTTTGATGTGCTCAAAACCAATAACATTCAACTCAAGTTGGGTGACAAGCGTACATATGCGTGAAAGTGCATCGGCAACTACATTTTCCTTGCCCTTAATGTACTTGATCACATATGGAAAAGATTCAATAAATTCACTCCATTTAGCATGTCGCTTGTTTAATTTAGTTTGACCTTTTAAGTACTTAAGCGTTTCATGATCGGTGTGGATGACAAACTCATGAGGTCTAAGATAATGTTCCCAAACATGGAGGACACGCAGTAAAGCATACAATTCCTTGTCATACACGGGATAGTTAAGTTGAGCACCGGAGAGTTTTTCACTAAAGTAAGCAATGACTCGTTTTTCTTGCATTAAAACTCCGCCTATTCCGGTACCACTTGCATCACAATGGACCTCAAAAGTTTTGTCAAAATTGGGCAAAGCAAGAATCGGAGCATGAGTAAGCAAAGACTTGAGCTCATCAAAAGCGTTTGATTGTAAAGGTCCCCAAACAAAAGGAGTATTCTTCTTACTCAAAGCATGCAAAGGAGCTGCAATAGTGCTAAAGTTTTTCACAAAGCGACGATAAAAACCTGCAAGACCAAGGAAACTTCGCACTTGTTGCAAATTGGTGGGTTGGGGCCAAGTTTTAATTTCTTTAATCTTAGTTTCATCAACATGAACACCCTTGGAAGAGACAACGAAACCCAAGAAAACCACTTTGTCAACTCCAAAAGTGCTTTTTTTTTCAAATTGGCATAAAGACTTTCTTTTCGAAGTGTTTGCAAAACAAGCTTAACATGATCAAGATGTTCTTTCATGGTTTTGCTAAACACAAGAATATCATCAAAGTAAACCACAACAAAGATTCCAATGTATGGGCGAAGTACATGATGCATAAGACGCACAAAAGTTCCGGGAGCTTCCGACAAACCCATAGGCATGACCAACCACTCATATAGGCCAAATTTTGTTTTGAAAGCAGTTTTCCATTCATCACCCTCATGAATGCGGATTTGATAATAGCCACTTTTAAGATCAATTTTTGAGAAAAAGTTGGCTCCACTAAGTTCATCAAGCATATCATCTAAGCGAGGAATGGGATGCCTATAGCGCACGGTGATAGCATTTATAGGTCTACAATCGGAACACAAGCGGAAACTTCCATCGGGTTTAGGCACAAGTATAACGGCACGCACAAGGGCTTAAGCTTTCACATACATGACCGTTGTCGAGTAGTTGTTGTACTTGCCGTTGAATCTCCTTGGTTTCTTCGGGATTGACACGGTAGGGAGCTTTGTTTGGAAGTGGTGCTCCGGGGATGAGGTCGATTCGACGCTCAATGCCTCGTAGAGGAGGTAGACCCGGGGGTAGCTCATCGGGGAAAACATCTTGAAATTCCTGCAAAAGAGATTGAAACACCAAAGGTAGCTCATGAGTGGTGTGTCTGGTTCTCCATCCTTGCACACCAGGACAAAGTGCATCACACTCGATGGGTTCTCACACACTTCTCTCATCTCATGTTTGGTGGCGAATAGTATGAGGTTTTTCTCTCTAGGCGAAGAGGCGCTCAAATTTGGCTTGTGGCTCTCACTCACTTTTTGGTGGCTCACTTTCTCACTCTTCTCTCTTTGGTTGGTGGCTTGTTTGTCGGCTATCACTTGACTAGGAGACATGGGTCGTAGGACATATTCTTTCCCTTTCATCTTGAAACTATAGTGGTTTGTACGCCCATTGTGGTAGACACCACGGTCGAATTGCCATGGCCGACCAAGGAGGAGGTGGCAAACGGTCATTGGGACCACATCACATTCCAAAGTGTCCTCATATGCACCTATTTTGAAGGATACTTGGACCGTATGCTCAACGCGTATAGTGCCGGAGTCACTTAGCCATTGAACCTTGTATGGTTGCGGATGCTTGTTCTTGACCAATTGGAGCTTGGAGCATAGTTCTTCGCTTGCCAAGTTGTGGAAACTACCTCCATCGATGATGACCTTGACGGATCTCCCATTGATGCCGGCCTTTGTGTGGAAGATGTCGCATCGTTGGTCTTCTTCTTGGTGATGTTGAAGTGTCAAGACTTTGGAGACAACAAGAGCGGGGCTTGTATCTTCATCACAAAAGACTTGATCATCTTCATCCTCGTTGATGCGCCGGTGCATGGCCACTTCCTCAATGGCGTCCATTTCATCTTCACTCATTGAGTCGTAGGTGCCATGTCGTTGAGTATCATGGTGCGCTTGTTGGTGCATTCATATGACTTGTGGCCTCGGCCGCCGCAAGTAAAACACTTGAAGGAGCTTGTCTTGACGGTCTCATCGGTTGGAGTAGATGATGAAGCACGCGGCTTGGAGTTGCTTGTAGTAGGAGGAGGACGACTTGAACTTGTAGAAGTTTTCTTGTAACTTGACTTGTCGTCGTTGCTTGGGAAAGACTTGGTTGATGTCGAAGTTGGAGTAGTTGTTGAAGCTTGGTTGTTGGAGAGGCCGTATGTCTTGGATGAGTACTTGGCGTACTTGAAGTCATCTTGCACTTGTCGTTCCGCCTTTGTAGCTTGATGCACGATCTCAATGAGGTTGGAGTAGGGTTGGAAATCGGCGATCTTCTTGATGGGATGGTTGAGGCCATTCAAGAATTGTGCCATTGTTTGTTCATCATCCTCCGTGACATTGGCTCGAATCATGGCAATCTCCATTTCCTTGTAGTATTCTTCAACACTCTTTGTTCCTTGCTTGAGGAGTTGTAGCTTCTTGAAGAGATCACGGTTGTAGTAGGTGGGTACAAAGCGTGCTCGCATGACATCCTTCATTTGAGCCCAAGTGGTGATTGGAGGTTCACCTCTTGCTTGTCTCAAGGCCAAGGACTTGTTCCCACCATATGAGCACATAGTCTTGGAACTCAAGTGATGCCATAGCGATCTTCTTCTCTTCCTCATAGTTGTGCAAACGAAAGATTTTGTCGACCTTCAATGCCCACGAGAGGTACTCTTCGGGGTCATTGGTTCCATTGAACTTGGGCATTGTGAACTTGAGCTTGCCATAGCGGTGTTCTTCATTGTTTTGAGGTCGATGTTGATGATGGCGTTCTTGACGTGGAGGGTAATCATCCTCATGTTGCTCTGGGCGAGGAGGAAGTCCATGATCAATTTGCTCTTGTTGACCTTGAGGTTGAGGATGAGCTTGAGGAGCTTGTGGAGGAGCTTGTGGGGCTTGACGTTGCGCTCGCGGATGGTAGTTCCTCTCTTGTATTTCTTCTCGAAGGGCTTCCTCTTGGTTGCGCCTTTCGCGATTGCGGTTGGCGAGAGCTCGACTTGATGCTTGAAGGGCGCGTTCCGCCTCAAGAGCTTGTGCTTCTTGTTGTTGTTGTTGAAGACGTTGAGCCTCGGCGTCTTGTTCCTCTTGGTGTAGGCGCGCTCGTTCTTGTTCTTGTTGGTGACGAAGACGTTGTCGTTCTTGAGCTTGAGCAAATGCCATTTGACTCGATTGAGGACGAGGAACTTCTTCATTAACTTGCTCTTGGAGATTCTTTTCGTGTAGCGGGTTGCGAGATGCATGACGATCTTGACGCGCGGCTCGTCGAAGAATGTTCGATGACGGTGTACTTGTGTCGGAGAAGGAGTCGTCGGAGTGGCGACTTGAGTGGCTTCGTCTTGAGTGTGAAGAGGTGGAAGTACGCCGGTTCACCAACAAGGCGCGGATCTCGTCCATTCTTGCATCGTTCTATTTCTTGTGCGCGTCGAGTTTGTTGTCGAAGTACTCTCGTGTACGTTGCTCGGAGAGTCGCAAGTCGGTGGAGAGGTTGTCGATGCGTTCGCTCAATGCTTGTTGCTCTTGATGGAGAGCTCGTTGTGCGCCAAAGAGGTGGCTCTTGGTGACGTAGGATGACATTTCGTCATCTTGCTCGTTGAAGAGTGGATTTCTAGAAGAACTTGGCCTATCCATCATTTCAAGCAAATTGTGAGTGGTAGAAGGAGAAGAATGAATACCAATGTACCTTTGACCGAAGTTGAAGATGAATCAAGTTCACTCAAATGCGGACAATGAAATAGCACTATTGGTACCGATCCTTGTCGATTCTCACACCTACACAAGTAAAAGCTTTTGGTGGAGCTTGGTTAGGATGGTGGCACAAAACTGATTGCAATCGTTAGCTTGACTCAAAAATGTTGAAGAAGATTCACAAATTCGCATATGCAACAAGTAGACCAAGCAAGTAGTGGTACACAGAAACACACACGCAAATAGATAAATGGGATTGTGCAAACCAAAAGTGAGCCAAAATGTGGAATCCACGAAAATGCTCTTGTTGCACAATACTAGGGAGACGCTAGCACGATTGCACAATAGGCGGATACGGGGCTTGTGCACAACCTACTAGGCAAAAATGCAACGATCTCTATCCCACGTATGCTATATGTATGGTGTATCGGTGCAATGATCCAAGATGATCTTATATGACAATCTTAATGTTGTATGATGCTATGCTTGTTGCTTATAAGTTCTTTGCTTATCTTTCCTCTTTGCTTAAAAGCTTGAGTGGCTCTTTCTCTTTTGAGCTCTTTTCTTATGCAAACTTGACGAACTAAGATAGCAATTGTGTATGCGATGACAACTTTGTGACACACAAGTTGATTCCGAGATATGCACCTCAATTGTATGTATGATATGGTGTATGCAACTAATGTGCACAAGTCACGTTGCCGGCAATACTCAATGGCTAGTCTCGATGGGTAAGCAACGCAAAAGATGGTATATGATGGTTATCAATGCAATTGCAAGGTATGACAAAGATGTCGTCGATGTTACCGTCCGTAGCGAAGATGAGTAGCCGACCAAAATGAGCGTTTGTTGTTGATGTCACACCGCGCCTAGATAGCCGAAACACGAAAGGAAACGGAAATCTCACTCAAATTGTCGAACTCAACTTCGAATGGAAGTACGGAGGGTTTGTCTTGGGGTTTGGCAAGTGGAAATGGTGGTGGATGAGATATTGCACAAGTGCAGTTTGGCAGAGGAAGCGGATGATCCGGCCAGAGCCGGATCATCGGCGAAGTCCGGATGATCCGGACTTGGTCGGATGATCCGGCAGGTCAACCACGCACGGGAACTGCTCGGGAAGAACACGAAAACGGGGTGGAATTTGACGATTTCGGGGATTTTGGGTGGATTTCGAGGGGGAGAAGGTGGGGAAACACAAGATCCACGAGTTACACACCGAATCCACGGATCAAAAACAACAAAACATCATCAAACTAACAAATCACAAAAAATTTTGGGGGTATTTTTGTGGGGATTTTTGGGTTTTTAGGACGAAAACAACAAAATCAAGCTAGAAATCACGAGGTAGGGGCTCCAAAAACGTGATCAACGTGGCTCATGATACCATATGATGTAGGGTGGAACCCTAATTCGTCGATCTTTCATGTTTGGAGGGGATCCTACGGAGGGAACACGAAGAACGCGCGGAAGAACGAGAGGAAATCACGGGGAAGAACGAGAGAGACACTCAATCAACAAGAGATCAATCACACAAGGTCTAGATCATCGAAGCATGAGTGATACATGGTCCAAAATCAACAAAGGAAAGATACAAAGGTAGCCGTTCTTCTCCCGGAGGAGGTCTTGAATCCACGAGGGGATCTTCCCGTAGAGGGGTCTTGAATCCGATGGATCTTCTCCTAGACGGAGGTCCTGATCTCCGTGGAGAAGTACCGGTGGATGAGCAAAGGCTCTCACACACAAATATGAGCTAATCCAATGCTGAGTCTCAATGTGAGGAGAGGGGGTCCTATATATAGAGTCTGGGGCGATGGGGTACATGGGCTCAGCCCAACACGCGCGCGCAGGCGCTGGCCGGACGATCCGGGCGACGGTCCGGATGATCCGGGTGGGGGCCCGGATGGTCCGGGTGCTCTGCTGGTGACGGCGCAGGGCTGGATGTCCGGCTGGGGGTCCGGACGTCCGGGCGGGGTCCGGATGATCCGGGCCTGGGTCCGGATGATCCGGCTTCAGCGTGGAGGTTCTGTTGCCTTCGATGGAGTTAGCCGGACCGTCCGGACCGGGGTCCGGATCATCCGGGCTCTGTCCGGATCGTCCGGGCCTCTGTCCGGATCGTCCGGCCTCCCTGGTACTTGTTGCTTTCTCCTCTCCGTCTTCACGTATGTCTTCCGCTTCCGATTCTCCTTGCTTCCTAGCCTCTTCATGGTCGACTCCTTGGTGCCTGAGTATGCATAGAGTTTCCGTTTGAGGTAGTAACCATGTCTCATGTGAATCGAAGGAGAGTTGTGAGAGGAGTGATGTCACCTCGGTTTCAAGAGCTCTCGCACGTGCTCGAGTCATCGGTCCTTGTGGTTTTGTAGGTGTTGATGTAGAGTCCATGGGGATGATGGAAGGATGCTCCGCATCAACTACTCCATTGGAGGCCAAGACCTCCATCTAGGAGAAGATCCCGCGGGATATCATCAAGACCCCCTTGTGGGAAGATCCATCTAGGATATCATCAAGACCTCCTCTTGGAGATGAACTGATGTAGGGTGGAACCCTAATTCGTCGATCTTTCACGTTTGGAGGGGATCCTACGGAGGAAACACGAAGAACACGCGGAAGCACGAGGGGAAACACGAGGAAAACGAGGGAGGAACACTCAACCAACAAGGAATCGATCACACAAGTGCTAGATCAACATACACACATGAGATCCACAAGGTACATAGTCAACTAGGGTAAGGATACAAAGGAACCGTTCATCTCCCGGAGGAGGCCTTGAATCCACGAGGGGATCTTCCCAAAGAGGGGTCTTGTATCCGATGAGGGATCTTCTCCTAGACGGAGGTCCTGATCTCCGAGGAGAAGTAACCGAGTGGACGAGCAAAGGCTCTCACACAAATATGAGCTAATCCAATGCTAAGTCTCAAAGTGAGGAGAGGGGGTCCTATTTATAGACTTGGGGGCGAAGGGGTACATGGGCTCAGCCCAACACGCGCACACAGGCGCTGGCCGGATGATCCGGACGGGGGTCCGGATGATCCGGGCTAGTTCGGATGATTCGGTTGGTGGCACGGATGAGCTGGAGGCTCGGCTGGTGGCGGCGACGGGCCGGATGTCCAGCTCTAGGTCCGGATGATTCGAGCGGGGTCCGGATGATCCAGGACGGGGTCCGGATGATCCGGCTTCAGGTTTGAGCTTCGGGAGTCTGCGGGCGATTTAGCCGGATCGTCCGGGCCTGGGTCCGGATCGTCCGGGCTCTGTCCGGATCGTCCTGGCCGGGGTCCGGATCGTTCGGGCATCCTGGTCCTTGGTGATTTTTCCTCTCCGTCTTCATGCACGCCTTCCGCTTCCGGTTCTCCTTGCCTCCTAGCTTCTTCATGGTGGACTCCTTGGTACCTAAGTATGCATAGTGTTTCTGTTTGAGGTAGTAACCATGTCTCATGTGAATCGAAAGGGAATTGTGAGAGGAGTGATGTCACCTCAGTTCCAAGAGCTCTTGCACGTGCTCGAGTCATAGGTCCTTGTGGGGTCGAAGGTGTTGATGTAGAGTCCATGCGGATGATGGAAGGATGCTCCGCATCATATCCCCCCCCTTGGGAAAGATCCGACCTCGGATCGTGATCCTCATGATGTAGGGTGGAACCCTAATTCGTCGATCTTTCACGTTTGGAGGAGATCCTACGGAGGAAACACGAAGAACACGCGGAAGCACGAGGGGAAACACGGGGAAAACGAGAGAGGAACACTCAACCAACAAGGAATCGATCACACAAGTGCTAGATCAACATACACACATGAGATCCACAAGATACATAGTCAACTAGGGTAAGGATACAAAGGAACCGTTCATCTCCAAGAGGAGGCCTTGAATCCACGAGGGGATCTTCCCGTAAAGGGGTCTTGTATCCGAGAGGAGCTTCTCCGAAGAGGCCGCGGTCTCTCACGAGGAGGAGATCCGATAGATGAGCGTAGCTCTATCTCCAACATGAGCTAAACCAACGCTAACCCTCAAAGTGGGGAGGAGGAGGTCTATTTATAGTGCTAAGCCACGATGGGGTAAGTGAGGGCGAGGTACACGGCCTCGCCCAAGTCGCAAGACAAAGCGGGTCTGGATGATCCGGATGGTGGCCCGGATGATCCGGGTGTCGGGGGTCCGGATGATCCGGGCGACCATCCGGATGATCCGGCTTCATCGGGGGGGGGGGGCTTCTGTTTTCTTCGGCGTCTTTACCCGGATGATCCGGGGTAGGGTCCGGATGATCCGGCTGGGCCCGGATGATCCGAACGGCGGCCCGGACGTCCGGCCTGATTCCAGCAGCCGCTTCGTCTTCTTCTTCTCCTTTCTTCCGTCTTCTCTTCCATGCTTGGCCTTGGTCCTTGGATTCTCCATGGTCATCTCGGTTGTACCTGAGTGTATGCAAGGTCCATGCATGAGGTAGTAGTCGTGTCTCATATGCGGAAAGTGACGGTTCGAAGAGGAGTGAATTCACCTTGTGTCCAATGGCGTATGTTCGAGGTCTCGTCATATGTCCTCTTGGGGCTTGGAGAGTAGTCGGAGTGTACATGGGGATGAACGTGGGATGCTCCGCATCATATCCCCCCCTTGGGAAAGATCCGACCTCGGATCGTGATCCTCATCACCATGTAAACGGGTGGCGTGGACGGACTTGTAGTGGGACGTAGGTGAAGGTCTTGCGCAATCCAAGTACTCCAAGGTGTCTCCGGTATGTGGTACATGCAAAATGAGCAAACACAAAGTACACTTGGAAATACAATGGTTAGTGCACACAAAGTGTCCATCAATTAAACGTGAGTCCGTGCTTAGGGATAGTGCATGATAAAGAGCATGATATGCAAAGAATTCTTGGGATAATTATCATGGTGCACAAAGCGACAAATTCTACCATTGTGCAAAATGATGTCATAATGGGATGGTTCATCAAAAGCATGAACATGGCAATGGATGCTCAATATGTATAAGCTATCATGCAATTGATGGTGGACAATATGATCATGATGTATGAATATGCCATCAAGGTAGATCACAACAAATTTGCTAAGGAAATGCACAAGATCATATATCATGGATGACATGGGAATACAAGATGCAACAAGGCAATCACAATGTGAGTCAATCCATGTATAGGGTGCAAACTTGTGGTGAGTATGATATGTCCATTGAGCATGACATATGTTAGCACAATCAACAAATATGAAGGTTTTGGTGTACCAAGGCTCGATGTCGAGGCATGAGTGGAGTGCCGAAGGTGCATCCAATAAGTGCAAGCGCTCCTCAATGTGAAGGTCCATGTAGCCAATCTCCAATGTCGCTCCTCCGTTCACGAGATGTATCATGTAGACAACAAGAAGGAAACAACAATGAAAGAGTGACCCATCCAATATGCATATTTGAGGATTGCTCAAAGAGAAGGAGTTCACCTTTATGAGAATGTCGAAAATGTTGGTGTCGCACATCATGTGTGCCTTCACATAACCAATATGTTGCATAACGGTATCACCTTGTGAAACCTCCAAAATGAAAGAACATGACAAACACTCGGAAAAAAAATGAGGTTAGCGAAAATGCAAAACCTATCATTCGTGTGGTAAGATACCGAACAAGTGTATGCATCATGCTCATCATAAGAAAGTACAAGGGAGCATTTCAAAGTATGGAGGCATATTAGGTAAGAACATCCAAATACAAGAGGCTCAATCAAACAAGCATGCATCACAAGTATAGTGTCCAAGTCTCCGAGATCAATAAGCATAGCAAGTTGGCACTCAATACAAGGTGATATGAGAGATGCAACTAATGGAGACAAGAGACAATGATCATGACAAATCAAGTGAGAGGCATGAGCATATATGTCATCAACCCAAGAAAGCAAGTAATAGTGGAACATGGGTGATGCAACATAGCAAGCAATCATAGTGATCAAGTCAAGCAAGCTAGTAGTGCGAAGATGCAACATACTAGAAGGAATCATGGCAAGCATGTCATGTGTGCAAATAGTGGGCATGAATAATTCACATGTCATAGCGCAAGCATGAAAGCAAGATATGAGTAAAATGTCATCAATGTATTGGCGAGAGACCATATGTAAATAACAACGGGGCATCATGACTCTCCCAACACAACAAGCATCAATAGTATGGGGCCCATGATAAACATGGCAATAGCAACAAGGATCTCCACCAAGCATGCAAATACACAATGGGATATCATAATGGTTCATCATGGGTAAATGCAAGCAAGGGTCACAATTGCATGGCAAAGGCATAGAAGCAAGCATAGCATGCAAAGTGAACACGGTAAAATGAGCATAAGGTGACAAGTGGTAAATGGCCCATAGCCGTGTGAGAGCCAAGTAGAGGAGTTGCGCGTAGTCCTTGCGCGAAGGGGACAGTGGTAAGGATAGTCCACGGGATCCCAAGTCATCATTGCTCTCAAGAGCTCGTTTCGTCAACTCTTGGGGTTGAGAGGTCGACGAGTATACATGAGTACCTACACAAAACAAAGGCAAAGGGAAAATTGTGTGTGCGTGGTAGATGTACACATCATCCATCATGATGCATACGTGCTTGTGTTGGTTAGCACCAAATATCCAATGCTCAAATAAATGCGATGCGTGATATAAAAACATGTCATCCATCATGATAGGTTTGTTATTATGTATAGCATAATGGAGACTCAAATTTTGTAATGCATCACGAGCAATGTCTAGAGCATTGTTATTCATGGAATGCATATGGTGCAAGCAATTATGTGAATCATGCAAAGTATGAAATGCATCAAGATCTCCAAATATGTATGAGGAAACTATGGGGGTCTCCTCATGAGCAAGAGTAGTAACATCATATGGAGAATATTGACAACGTCCAAAACAATGCATATTTTGAACAATGTGATCATGGCATGACATATTGGATGAATTGCGCAAATCATGTAAAGGAAACATGGCAATATCATCACATGAAAAACAAAAGCCAATGACCATCATCTCGTCATCTATGCCATAGGTGCAAATAGGATTTATTTTAATGGGGCATGCATAGTTACTATGTTGAGATTGAAATGATGCAATATGGGAGATCTCACTCATAGCATATGACAAGTTCAATGGATTGTCAAACATGAAGTGACCAATAGAATTTTCACATGATATCCTATGAAGCATAGCATCACAACTAGGCAACTCAACATGCTCATCATCATATTCATCATAAATAGGTAAGTCAAGGCATGAAGAAGTCTCACTAGCATGAAGCATGGTAATAGGTGGGTCAACATCATGGGAGCAATCAATGTCAAGAGAGTCCACTAGTGGGACAAGAGAAGCACCATCACCTATGTTACCTTTGGAGCGTCGCTCATGTGTTGTAGGTGAGGTGTTGAAGATCGTCTCGTTGTCATCTTCATCTTGATGGAACCATGTGGGGGTGCATCATCGTCCATCATGGCCATCGCTGCTCCATAGGAGGTATGGACTCATCAATGGTAGGCGTGTCGTCATGTAGGAGACCTAGCACCAAAGAAGAAAACACACTAGGAGTAGAGGTTAAGTCGTTAGAAATCATAGTGGCCTCACATGCCGTGTCAACTACCTCACTCACTAAGTGTAGTGGCTCACTCACTCCCTCTTGGATGCTCTCACTCTTTTTGTTGGTGGAGTCACTCAAATGGCGCTCAACCTCACATAGGGTGTGTGGCATACTCTCATGTGTGGGGCTAGTGATGGTCACACTCATCCTCTCAAAGGAAATGCTCTCAATGTCACATATGGTGGAGTCACTCATGTCTCTCATGTGGTGGTGGCTCTCCTCACATGGCACTTGGGGCATTTTGACATATGTGGGTTTCGGAGGGATGTAGGTGCAAATGTCTCCATGCTCAACTTCTATCGCCGTGGTCGAAGGGGATGGCCCTTGCTCGACCTTCTTGTCACCGTCTTGGTGTAGGAGGCCCATATGATGTGGCACCTCATAGCTCGTCTCCATGACCAAAGGGAGTTTCCCATGCTCGGCCATCTTCCTTGGGGGGCTTCCGAAAATGGAAGTGTCACCCTCTCTCGTAGGTAGTCGACTTGGACTTGATGAAGTCGATGTAGGCGTACTCGTGGGAAGTAGGCGAAGATGCCGTACGTCCAAAGGCGAAGATGCCTTGAGAACACTTGGCGAAGATGCCGAAGTGGTTGATGTAGCCGTAGCGCCGTCTTGGTGGTGGTCGTCTCGCGGTCTTCTTTTGTGCTCTTGAAGCTTGGACTTGGCGTGTTGGGACTTGTGCATTTGCGCTTGTGGAGCATCTTCATGATGATGATGTTGTTGTCGTGCTTGAGCTCGTAGGAGTTCGTCGTCGTCGTGCACATGTTGCTTGGAGGTGACTTGCCCTTCATGGCGGTGATGATCATGAACGTGATGGTGATCGCCATGTAGATGTGGACGAGGACGATTTGCACTTGCATCTTTTTGTGCTCCGAAGACTTGTGTCTTGACCGTCGTCGTCTTGAGGATGATGAAGGGGAAGAAGACTTGATCAAGGCCCTAATCTCCTCCATCCTTGCATCTTGCTCCTCCTATTGTGCGGCAAGCTTGTTGTCGATGTAGTCCCTTTTCCTTGCTTCGGAGTGACGAATTTCGATGGAGATGTTCTCGATGCGCTCACGCAATCTTGATTGTGCGCCTTGTATTTGTCGTTGTAGATCGAAGATAGACGCTTTGGAGATGTAGTTGTTCACGCCGTCGTTGTTGTCGTAGACCGGAGAGGGAATGCCTTGCCTATCCATCACAAGACTCGAGCAAATATGAGTGGGAGAAAGAGAAGAACGTATACCAATGTACCTTTGACCAAAGTTGAAGATGAATCAAGTTCACTCAAATGTGGACAATGAAATAGCACTATTGGTACCGATCCTTGTCGATTCTCACACCTACACAAGTAAAGCTTATAGTGGAGCTCGGTGAGGATAGTGGCAAAAAAATTTAATGCAAAATGTTAGCAAGAGTCAATAATGTTGAAAAAGATTCACAAATTCGCAAGTGAAACAAGTAGACCAATAGCAATGAAAGGTACACGGAAACACACACACGGATAGATAAATGGGGTCGTGCAACCAAGGAATGAGCACAAAATGTGGAATCCACGGAAAACGCTCGTGTTGCACAACTCAAGAGAGACGCTAGCACGATTGCTCAATAGGCGGATACGACACTTGTGCACAACCTATAAGATGCCAAATGGATATACTTTCTATCCCAAGTATGCTATGTATGTATGGTTCCCGGTGTTTCTCTCAAGCATGATATCATATGATGTGGATTTGACAATCTTATGTGCAATGGGTATCATGCTATGGCACTTGCTCACGAGCTCTTTGCTCTCTTTTTGCTTAAAAACTTTTTCTCTTTTTTTTTCTCTATGGCCACTTTTGTACAATGCACAAACCAAGATAGCAATTGTGTATATGCGGGAACAAACTTGAGGCACAATGGATGATGTGATATCAATATGATATGGTATGTATGCAATGGAAGGTATGGACCACTAATGTGCACAAGTAATGTTGCCGGCAATACTCAAATGGCTAGTCTCGATAGGTAAGTGACGCAAAATGGGCTAGGGGTTAACAATGCAATTGCAAGGGAATATACAAAGGTGTCGTTGAGGTTACCGTCCTTTGCGATGATGAGAGGCGGTGTTCTTGGTGTAGATACCAAGATGATGGAGACTCGTCCCTAAGTAGCCGAAACACCTTAGGAAACGGAAAAACCGCAAACTCGAAATCTCAAATGACAAATGTCAAAATGGTGGTAGCGGAAAGCGGTGGTGGTGTGCACTAGGCAATGCGGAAGGAATGATGGGCTGTACACGAGTCGGAGTTGAAGTTGCCGTCCCTAAGTAGCCGAAACACCTTAGGAGACACAAGCCTCAACTCAAACAAGCTCAAACAACAATTGGGTTAAGTTTGGGTGGCGGAAGTGTATGGTGGACACGGTTATGCGGAAGTGGTGGTGGTGGTTGATGAAGAAGCAATTGTCCCTAAGTAGCCGAAACACCTTAGGAGACTCTAATCACAACTCAAACAACCACATATGCAATGGGGAACAAAATGGGTTAGGTTGCGGAAGGCGGTGGTGGTAATGCGGATGATATGGTGGAGGGCCTAGGCAAACTTGCCAAATTTCAGAAAATATGATGGAGTCAAATGATGTTGGTCGTATTTTTGTGGGATAGGGGATGTCAAGAGCTTCAAAACGAGCTAAAGAACGTCAAAATCGGAGTTCGGATGAATTAGTTATGGACAAAACAAAAATCAGCCGAAGTCAGTTTCAGGGTAAACCGGATGATCCGGGAGGAGGTCCGGATGATCCGGGCTCGGTCCGGATGATCCGGGAGGAAATCCGGATGATCCGGGTTCGTCAGCTCCGGTTCAGTAAATTGGGCGCGTGATTTATCCGGACGTCCGGGGGGGCGTCCAGCTGATCCGGGCTTGGTCCGGATGATCCGGGAGAAGGTCCGGATGATCCGGGCAAGTCAACCCGCTCGGGATTTGCTCGTGGGGACGGATTTTTGGGCGGAAATGGATGATTTTCGGGGCAAAATTTGATGGATTTCGTGGATGGAAGGTGGGGAAACTTGGGGAGATGCTAGATCCACTTAAACCAAGCAAATCCATGGATCAAAATCAACAAAACTTCATCAAACCAACAAATCACAAAAAAATTTGGGGCTATTTTTGGTGGGGATTTTCAGATTTTAGGACGAAATCAAGCAAAAGAAGGCTAGAAAACGGTGGGAGGGGCTCCAAAAACGTGATCAACGTGGCTCATGATACCATATGATGTAGGGTGGAACCCTAATTCGTCGATCTTTCACGTTTGGAGGGGATCCTACGGAGGAAACACGAAGAACACGCGGAAGCACGAGGG
>JAHHZJ010003629.1:0-60021 GCA_021437245.1 Aegilops speltoides
GAGACACAAACCCGGGGCTAAAGAACAATTCAAACTCTACCCTTTGTATACGCCTTTTACATTAAAAAAAACAAATGGAAATGATAAAAACTTCAAAAATTAAAATCCTTCGAGATGTAGTTATGTTACTACATCAAGTAGTTATGGAAATTTAAAAACATAAATTTTGACATGATTTGCAAAAAAGTGTTAGGAAAAAGTAAAACGACCATATCTTTTGCATACAATGTAGAAACAACGCATAATATATCAAAAAATCAGCACGAAAATCCGCATCCAGGACTAAAGAGGTGGTGGCAGGTTGGTGTCAGGCTGCGGCCCCACCAACACCTTTAGTCTCGATTCGTGGCACGAACCGGGACTAGAGATGCACGTTTAGTCCCGGTTTGTATTACCAGCCGGGACTAAAGATCATCCTTTATAAATCCATCGTCCAGCCTGAGCTCTCTGTTCTTCCCCTTTCATTCCTTCCTCTCCTCTGTTCTTCCCCTCTTCCTCGAGCTCACCACACATTTTGCCGAAATTTTGTCAAGATTTGAAGGCCCCCATCCATTCAAGTGATCACAAAGGTTAGCAACTTTGTTCTTTCACCTCTCATTGCTAGATTAGCTCTTGCAATTTGTCGGTTTTAGTAGTTTGGGAGGAACCCCAGGGTTCATTAATCATGTAAATCAATCTGGGACCCCAAAACAGTGAGTAATAGTCCATGAAATGGGCCAGAATCGGCCAAAACTGCGAGTGTTGATGACCAACACGTAAACACACCCCAGGGTTCGTTAATCGTGTAAATCACTCTGGGACCCCAAAATAGTGAGTAATAGTCCACGAAACGGGCCAGAATCGGCCAAAACTGTGAGTGTTGATGACCGACACGTAAACACACCCTAGGGTTTGTTAATCGTCGAAATCACTCTGGGACCCCAAAACAGTGAGTAATAGTCCACGAAACGGGCCAGAATCGGCCAAAACTGTGAGTGTTGATGACCGACACGTAAACATACCCCAGGGTTCGTTAATCGTGTAAATCACTCTGGGCCCCAAAACAGAGAGTAATAGTCCTTGAAACCGGCCAGAATCGGCCAAAACTGCGAGTGTTGATGACCAACACGTAAACACACCCCAGGGTAAATTAAGCGTGTAAATCACTCTAGGACCCCAAAACAGTGAGTAATAGTCCGTGAAATGGGCCAGAATCGGCCAAAGCTGCGAGAGTTGATGACCGAGACGTAAACACACCCCAGGGTTAGTTAATCATGTAAATCACTCTGGGACCCCAAAATAGTGAGTAATAGTCCATGAAACCGGCCAGAATCGGCCAAAACTGCGAGTGTTGATGACCGAGGGAGTCTGGACTAGGGGTGTCGGACAGCGGACTATCGGCGTCGGCCGGACTCCAAGACTATGAAGATACAAGATTGAAGACTTAGTCCGTGTCGGATGGGACTTTCCTTGGCGTGGAAGGCAAGCAGCAATCTGGATATGTAGATCTCCTACCATTGTAACCGACTACGTGTAACCCTAGCCCTCCCGGTGTCTATATAAACGGAGGGTTTTTAGTCCGTGGGGCGAACAACCATTACAACAATCATACCATAGGCTAGCTTCTAGGGTTTAGCCTCCTTGATCTTGTGGTAGATCCACTCTTGTACTACCCATATCATCAATATCAATCAAGCGGGAGTAGGGTTTTACCTCCATCGAGAGGGCGAACACAGGTAAAAACATCGTGTTCCTTGTCTCCTGTAACCATCCGCCTAGGCCTTGATTCGGGACCCCCTACCGAGATCCGCGGTTTGACGCCGACATTGGTGCTTTCATTGAGAGTTCCTGCGTATGCGTCACCGATAAACTTGATGGCTTCTTCAATCAACAACAACGCCGTCGAGGTGAGACTTTTCTCCCGAGCAGATCTTCGTATTGGCGGCTTTGCTGCGGGCCAATTCACTTGGCCATCTGGAAGCGAATCAGCTTCGCCCTGGCGTCGGGTCAGATTTGGAAACCCTAAACTTCACGGCCGATATCGCGGAGACTTGCTCTTCAGCGGATCCGAGCCGCAGCCCGGCGTGCCGCCTTGTCATGATGGGCATGATCTAACTCTGCCGCCCGGACGGTACCTTGGAGGCCGCTACGAATCGGTCCGACCCATAGTCGGGCGATTCGCGGTCGAGGGCGGGTGGATGGACACGCCTCGGGGCCGCGACTTCCATGGCGATGGGCGAACACTGACCTTGTCCCTTATAAATCTCGTGACTCCGAGGTGCGGACTCCTGCGGACTCTGAACCTCCTGCGCCCCTGTCGAATCGATAGAGGCGCCCGATCATGGAGTTCACCGCTGAGGACATCTTTCAGCACTCACCCTTTGGCGACATCTTAAATTTGCTAAAGCATCTCTCGCTATCCGGAGAGCCTGGCGGACTATGGCGAGGATGGTTGGGATCTTGAGACGGCGAAAAATTCAAAGCCCACCCACCACCCACTTCATAGCCCTTGTCGGCGATCTAACCGACATGCTAGACTACGACTCGAAGACATCGGCGGTATGGGCGGCGATGCGGAGGCGATCAGAACCAGCGCTTACGAGGGCCGCTGGAAGACCACCTCGTCATATGACATATACATGGTGGACACCCCAAAAGATGGGGACGGCGAAGAAGCGCGAGCAGATTCCTTAAAAAGCAGCCCAAGCGCCCGGCGTCGTGGCGCGCTCTAAATCCGCCAAAGCAAGAATGGAGATTCGGCACAAGAGATAATAACACCCGAAAGTGCGAAGACAATCCCGTCTGCAAGATTCAGCGCGAGGAGGATCTGAAGCAAGCCCTCACGAGAGGCGGCGGGGCGAAGAGGTCGAGGATGATAATTACATACCTTCCTCCGGAGGCGAGGCAAGCCTCGGCTGACGGCAATTCGTCATGCACGAGGATCCCGTCGAACAAAGCGTTTCAAGCGCGGGCTAATGGCCACATCAAATAGCCTAAAAAAAAAGCAGCGACTTCAAGCTGATCAAGACCGCTAGGCGACAGATGGACCGAGGTCCTCGCGGTCGAAAAGTATGAACTCGAGCGCCCTCAAGAGCTACCCAAAGCATAAGTTGCTCCCCGACTAGAGGAGGAAGCATACATACCTTCATCACCAGCACACAACACGGCCGACCGACCACCCGTGGTCGCGGCGAAGAAGCATCGGGCCCTCCATCAAGACCGTACCCGGCATCGCTCGAAAAGTCTGAAGCCACGGGAGCGTGCGGACTTGCGGGATATATTGGAGGACCGAGGCAAGACAATCCAGATCTATCTATGGATCACGAGGCGCCCCGACCCCGGCGAATACCGTCGCACGGATACAACATCTCGGCGGGCGAACACAGCGAACAACGCTCCTTGAGCTACGTCGTGATATTGCTCAATCTGAGGCGCCGCACACCGCTATGCTTCAGCGGCGAAGTAATGGATCATCAAATCACGAAGGGTTTAAACCCGTAAACATTGAATCTCGATGGCTGTGAGACCCAGCGGTTTGGATGAAGATTATCTCCTTCATATCCATATGGCCCTTGGAGGCGATCTCACGCCATCAAATATCTCCCTCAAGCAATGGACCAGCTCGGCATTGGCTTAACAGCTTGCCCTTGAGTCAATTGGGTCTTTGGGAAGACACGGAAGCCGCATTCCTCGACAACTTCTAGGGCACATATGTGCGACCACGACGCCGATGACCTAAGCCACATAATCCAGCAGCAGACGAATCGTCGGGCAGTTCTGGACACGGTTCTTAACAAAGAGAAATCAAATCGTCATTGTCCGAATCTGAGGCCCTCGCAGCCTTCAAACATAATATCATGACGAGTGGCTAGCCCGGCACCTAGGGCAGGAAAAGCGAAATCCATGGCAGCCCTCACATCATTAATGACCGCTTACGTGCGGGAGAGGATAACTAGCTAGCTCGCGCAACAACCTCGATAAAAAGTCTTTGGCAGTCCGGATACTAAGGACCACAATGGCGGTCGCGTCGAAGCAAAATAAGCGCCCGCGTTAACGGCGACGACAAGGAAGAATACAGCGATCGGCGCGGATTCGAGGCTCTAAACCGGTCGTGGAAGAAGCCATTCAAAAGAACCATCCGGGTCCGTCCAATTTGGACTGAATACTCGACCGCTCTTGCGGATACATGGCACCCCGAAAAACCAGCTAACCACACAGCGAGAGATTGTTGGGTATTCAAGCGAGCGAGCAAGTTAATTGCTGAAAACAATGACAAGGGCTGCCTGGCGATGGCGAGAAGAGACCCGGCCGCCCGAGCAGTAGAGGACGAAGGTTTCCCCCACAAGTCGCAGACGGTAAACATGATATCATAACCCATATACCCAGAGGGGCGAGCGTGCACTAAAGGGCGTATATGCGATGGAGCGGTCGCCCCAATGTTCAATCCATGGTCCTCTTGCCCGATCACTTTCGATCGAAGAGACCATCCGACCGATATCCGCCATGGCGGACTCTCGCGTGGTTTTAGACCCAATCGTCGATGGATTTCACCTCACGAGAGTCGATGGGCGGCGGCGTGCTGAACCTGCTTTATCGGGATCGGTCGCCAAGATGGGCATAGACCCTCAAGATTAAACCTACAAAGGCGACCTTCAAAGGCGTCATACCATGTGTTGAGGCCAATTATGCAGGCTCGGTCACACTAGAAGTGGTCTTGGATCCCGGATAATTTCGAGCGAGAGTTAATCTTGACATAGTCCCGTTCATGGCGGCTATCACGCTCTGCTCGGACGAACCGTGTTCATAAAATTCAATGCGGTGCCGCATTACGCATACCTCAAGCTCAAGATGCGAGGCCCTCGTGGAGTCATCACGGTCAGCGGAAATCTGAGCGCTCCCTCGAGCAGAGGAACATCTGGCGGCTCTCATGGCGGAAGTACAAAGCAGCCCTCTAGGGCAATTTTCGAGATTCGTCCGTCAAGCGGCCGGACACGGCCAAGCGCGCCGGAACAACATCAATCAAGACCACGGCATGTTCGAAACACGCATAGCAATGCGGCTAACCCCAACCCTCGGCGTGATTGCAAGGCCAGCTCTCGCGTACATCATTACGCTCTGGAATACCATGGGCATAGGGGGAGGCGCGACCAAAACTGAACCAGTGCGGCTCGACCACACGGGGCTCCCAAGTGTGCCGCTCTTTTTATTTTTATTTTCCTTATTTTTATACACAGGACTCCGTTCACGGAGGCCTGTCGTGGCGAACCTGCGAACTCACGATGCAACAGCCGGGGAGGGAAAAAGGTTGCGGCGAACACTCAGTGGTCTCCATTACGAGCATTCAATTTGTTAAATACACCAGTCCACAGCCCACCCTGGAGGACATATTTAATTAGTCAATCCCTTGCTTACCGCACTATTTGTATCATTCCGCACTCATAGCAGAATTCCTTGAATAAATAATGCAACACTTTTTGCCTATAATTGCATTACTTTACATATATGTTCATTAATGACATCTTGCACCCGTACAATTTAGTGCGGCCGAATACCGAGGGCTTATGTTCCCCGCATTATGGTGTGATAAGTCGAACACTTTCACAAGTCGGCACCCGAACTTATAGCATTATATGAATCGGCTCGAATCTTGTCTTGGGTCAATAGTTGGGTTTGCCGGCTCCCATGTTTTGGTACCTTCGTTCCGTTACGTCGGCTAAGGTAGTATGGGAGAACCACTGCGATTGCGCCCGGTTGAGCTGGGCGGCGCCTCGATGGAGAAAGCTAGAACTAACTTTGTCATGATAAGGCGAGAGCTGGTCGCTGTTCGAGAGGTCTTTTCGAGTCCCTAAAGACTTATGCGCTTGGCGAAGAACGGATAATGTCGGCCAAGGCGTGGATAAGCGCCCGAACTCGGTCTTCGAATACTAAGGGCTTCTCGAAATTTAAAATTATAGAATTCTATGGCTAAGTGAGAGTGTCGGTGTCAAAACCGGCGGATCTCGGGTAGGGGTCGAACCGTGCGTCTAGGCGGATGGTAACAAGAGGCGAGGACACAATGTTTTTACCCAGGTTGGGCCCTCTCGATGGAGGTAAAACCATCGTCTGCTTGATTAATATTGATGATATGGGTAGTACAAGAGTAGATCTACCACGAGATCGAGGAGGCTAAACCTAGAAGCTAGCCTATGGTATGATTGTTGAGATGTATGTTAGTCCTATGGACTAGAGCCCTCCGGTTTATATAGACACGGAGAGGGCTAGGGTTACCTGAGTCGGTTACAATGGTAGGAGATCTACATATCCGTATTGCCAAGCTTGCCTTCCATGCCAAGGAAAGTACCATCCGGACATGAGCTGGAGTCTTCAATCTTCTATCTTCGTGATGCAGGAGTCCGGCGGATATTGATAGTCGGCTATCTGGACACCCCTAGTCAGGACTCCTCGGTAGCCCCGAACCAGGCTTCAATGGCGATAAGTCCAGCGTGTTTATAGTCTTGGCGTTGCAAGGCGGGTTCTCCTTCAAATTCCATGTACTGCGAATAGTGTCGGCTTCATCTTGAATCTTGTGCTCCTCGACTTCTCCAAATAATGGCCCTCTTCCACAGCGTCCTTACGAATCGCGAAAAGCCGAGTGTTTTGCATTTCACCCCTAATTGTGTGAGTCGTCCACCTATAAAGAGGCAAGAATCCAGATCCAAACCGCACCGTCTTCCTCCAGCGTACACTTTGCATCGAGCGCCTCGACCTAGAAATCCATTCCACCATGGATCGTCAGCGGCTCTTCTTCACGCGCTCCAGCCCACCGCCGGGGGTGGAGGAGATGCTCTGTTTCGCTGTGAGCTAGTTAAGCTCAAGCGGAGGTTTCTCCTCCGGCCTTCATGGTTCGAGTCCAGAGCGGACTAGTTACTTATCAAGGTGGGAGGCAGGCGGAGGACACTCCAAGCCCCAATAAGGGGGGCGAGTGTGCTTTGTCCCCTATCGATAAGGGGCTCGGATTTCCAATACATCTGTTCCTCCGCGGGCTCCTGAAGTTCTCGGACTCAGCTCCACCACCTCACGCCCGCCATGCTACATATCTTGAGACTCGTAGCTCTTTGCGAGCTATTCACAGGCATCGAGCCCCATTTTGTATTAATGGAAGAGGCTGTTTTGCATCGTACCCGTTCTCACCGAGGATCCATATATCAAGTGGGCGGCGCGAAATATGGCGCATCGCGGGACGGATACCTATCCGGCACTCCCAGAAAGCGTCGAAGCGGCCCTCGGGTGGTTTTATATTGGAGCGCCCATTTGTCGGATCGGTCCGGATCGGCCGCCGGAGTTTAGTCTGCTCCCTTGAAAAGCGCCTCGGTGGCGCCCATGAGCCCGTTTGAGCGAACAAGGCGTCCATTACTTGATGGGCGGATAAGATTAATGGCTCATTCAGCTTGACCATGATCGGAGTCATGGCAGCGTGCATCAGCGAGGGTGCAGCCACTGCATCTGAAGGCCACCCATGTGGGATTTCAGCGGGGAAGAGCGGCGCTGCGGCGCGGCCGTAAAGGGCGGATTCAGCAGGGATCTGGTGAAGATCTGTCGGCTGTACAAGGGGAGAAGGAGGACTTCCGCCGCCGAACCCTTTGGATGGGTTTTCCATGATCAACCCTAGAGATGGGTAGCGAACACCTCGAAGGGCTCTACACATGCTTTGAAGTTTAAGCTTCTTATATTATGTCTTGGTGCAGGGGTCTCGTGAAGGAAATAAGCCCTAGAGGCAATAATAAAGTTATTATTTATTTCCTTATTTCATGATAAATGTTTATCATTCATGCTAGAATTGTATTAACGGAAACATGATACATGTGTGAATGCATAGACAAACAACATGTCACTAGTATGCCTCTACAAGACTAGCTCGTTAATCAAAGATGGTTATGTTTCCTAACCATGAACAAAGAGTTGTTATTTGATTAACAAGGTCACATCATTAGTAGAATGATCGATTGACATGACCCATTCCATTAGCTTAGCACCACGATCGTTTAGTATGTTGCTCTGCTTTTATCCATGACTTATACATGTTCTGTAACTATGAGATTATGCAACTCCGTTTACGGAGGAACACTTTGGGTGCTACCAAGCGTCTAGCGTGGCTGGGTGATTATAAAGAATTACTACAGGTGTCTCCAAAGGCAGATGTTGGGTTGGCGTATTTGAGATTAGGTTTTGTCACTCCGATTGTCGGAGAGCTATCTCTGGGCCCTCTCGGTAATACACATCACTTAAGCCTTGCAAGCATTACAACTAATGAGTTAGCTGTGAGATGATGTATTACGGAGCGAGTAAAGAGACTTGCGGTAACAAGATTGAACTAGGTATTGGATCTGGCGATCGAATCTCGGGCAAGTAACATACCGATGACAAAGGAACAACGTTTGTTGTTATGCGGTCGAGCCGATAAAGATCTTCGTAGAATATGTAGGAACCAATATGGGCATCAGGTCCGCTGTTGGTTATTGACGGAGGCGTGTCTCGGTCATGTCTACATTGTTCTCGAACCGTAGAGTCCATGCAGCAAGGTTTCGATGGCGGTTATTATGAGTTTATGTATTTTGATGTACGAAGAAGTTGAGTCCGGATGTGATCACGGACATGACGAGAGTCTCAAAATGGTCGAGACATAAAGATTGATATATTGGGCGGCTATATTCGGACACGGAAAGGTTCGGAAGTTTGGAGAAAACGGTCTTGGGAGGTTCGGAACCCCGAGGAAGTTATGGGCCTTAGTGGGCCAAGAGGGAGAGAGGGCCGCACCGGGAGGTGGCGCGCCCCCTCTCGAAGTCGAATAGGACAAGGAGGCGCCCCCTCTCCTCTCCTCTCCCTCTCCTTCCTTCCCCTTCTCCTTCCTAGTTGGACTAGGAAGGGAGTCCTACTCCAACTAGGAGGAGGACTCCCCCTCCTGGCGCCACTAGGGCGGCCGGCCTCCCCCTTGCTCCTTTATATCACGGGGCAGGGGCACCCCATAGACACACAAAGTTTGATCTACGGATCGTTCCTTAGCCGTGTCGGTGCCCCCTTCCACCATATTCCACCTCGGTCATATCGTCATGAAGCTTAAGCGGCTTCTGCGTGATAGAACATCAAGATCGTCCTGCATGCCGTCGTTACGCGGAACTCTCCCTCGACACTCGGCTGGATCGGAGTTGAGGGGCGTCATCGAGCTGTCGTGTGTCAAGAACTGGGCGTCGAGATATGGCGCGGGATCGGTCGGATCGCGAGGAGAGCGTCGACTACTTCCTCTACGTTGTGATCGCTTCGCCCGGTCTCACAGTGCGTAGACAACCTCTCCCTCTCGTTGCTATACATCACCATGATCTTGCATGTGCGTAGGAAATTTTTGAAATTACTCGTTCCCCAACGATGGCATCCGAGCCTAGGTTTTATGGTTTGATGTTTTGCAGAGTAGAACACAAGTGAGTTGTGGGCGATACAAGTCATACTACCTACCAGCATGTCATACTTTGGTTCAGCGGTATTGTGAGATGAAGCGGCCGGACCGACATTCAGCGTGCGCTTCGAGACTGGTTTCACCGCTCTGAGCACTTTCGTTGCTTAAAGGTATTGGCGGGTGTCTGTCTCTCTCACTTTAGTTGAACGAGTGTGGCTCGCCCGGTCCTTGAGAAGGTTAAAAGCGGAGTCTATTTGTGAAATATCGTTGTGGTTTTGATCGTAGGTGAGATTGGTTCTTGCTTAAGCCCGTAGCAGCCACGTAAAATTTGCAACAACAAAGTAGAGGGCGTCTAACTTGTTTTGCAGGGCATGTTGTGATGTGATATGGTCAAGGCGTGATGCTATATTTTATTGTATGAGATGATCATGTTTTGTAACGAAGTTATCGACAGCTGGCTAGAAGCCATATGGTTGTCGCTTTATTGTATGCAATGCAATGCATACTGTAATGCTTTACTTTATCACTAAGCGGTAGCGATAGTCGTAGAAGCATAAGATTGGCGAGGCGACAACGATGCTACGATGGAGATCAAGGTGTCGGCTGGTGGCGATGGTGATCATGATGGTGCTGCGAGAGATGGAATCATGAAGCACAAGATGATGATGACCATATCATATCACTTATATTGATTTGCATGTGATGTTTATCCTTTATGCATCTTATCTTGCTTTGATTGGCGGTAGCATTATAAGATGATCTCTCACTAAATTATCAAAAGTGTTCTCCCGGTATGCACCGTTGCCAAAGTTAAATGCGTGCCCGGACACCACGTGATGATCGGGTGTGATAAGCTCTCGTCCATCTAGCGGGTGCAAGCCAGTTTTGCACCATGAGAATACTCGGGTTATACTTGGCGAGCCTAGCATATGTAGATATGGCCTCGGAACACGGAGACCGAAAGGTCGGCGTGAATCATATAGTAGAATATGATCAACATAAGATGTTCACCATTGAAAACTTCTCCATCTCACGTGATGATCGGTTATGGTTTAGTTGATTTGGATCACGTGATCACTTAGATGACTAGAGATGTACGTCTAAGTGGGAGTTCTTAAGTAATATGATTAATTGAACTTAAATTTATCATGAACTTAGTACTGATAGTATCTTGCTTGTTTATATTTGATTGTAGATAGATGGCTCGTCTTTGTTCCGTTGAATTTTAATCGTTCCTTGAAACCAAAGTTGAAAGATGATGGTAGCAACTACGGATTGGAGTCCGTAACCTAAGATTATCCTCATTGCTGCCTGAGAAGAGTTCGTCTGGATGCACGCTAGGTGCAGAACTCTTTGCAAATACAGCTGCGAGCGTTGTGAGCGTCTGGCGAGCAAAAGCGATGACTGCTCTATAGTTCGATGTGCCATGCTACGGCTTAGAACCGGGACTTCAACGGCGTTTTGAGCGTCATGGAGCATATGAGATGTTCGAGGAGTTGAAGTTGATATTCAACAGAATGACGGATTGAGAGATATGAAGTCTCAATAAGTTCTATAGCTGCAAGATGGAGGAGAATAGTTACGTCGGTGAGCACATACTCAGAATGTGCAGGTACTACAATCACTTGACACAATTGGGAGTTAATCTTCCGGATGATTGTGTCATTGACAGAATTCTTAATTCACTGCCACCAAGCTACAAAGGCTTCATGATGAATTATAATATGCAAGGGTTAGTAAAGACTATACAGAGCTCTTACGCAATGCTAAAGGCTGCGGAGGTAGAAATCAGAAGGAGCATCAAGTGTTGATGGTCAATAAGACCACTAGTTTCAAGAAGAAAGGCAAAGGGAAGAAGAAGGGAACTTCAAGAAGAACAGCAAGCAAGTTCTGCTCGGGAGAAAAAACCCAAGTCGGCCCTAAACCTGGCCCGAGTGCTTCTCTTGCAAGCGGTAGTCCTTTGGAGCGGAACTGTCCCAAGTATTTGGCGGATAAGAAGGATGGCAAGGTGAACAAGGTATATGTGATATACATGTTATTGATGTGTACCTTACTAGAGCTCATGATAGCTTTGGGTATTTGATCTTGGTTACATTGCTAATATTTGCAACTCGAAGCAGGGACTATGGATTAGCGAACAACGGCAAGGGCGAGGTGGCGATCTTGGCGTGGGAAATGGTTCCAAAGTCGATGTGATCGCGATCGACACGCTACCTCTACATCTACCTTGGGATTAGTTTTAGACCGAAATAATTGTTATTTGGTGCTGCGTTGAGCATGAACATTATATCTGGATCTTGTTTGATGCGAGGCGGTTATTCATTTAATCGAGAGAATAATGGTTGTTCTATTTATATGAGTAATATCTTTTATGGTCATGCACCCTTGAAGAGTGGTCTATTTTGATGAATCTCGATAGTAGTGATACACATATTCATAATGTTGAAACCAAAAGATGCGAGTTAATAATGATAGTGCAACTTATTTGTGTACTTGCCGTTTAGGTCATATCGATTAAAGCGCATGAAGAAACTCCATCTTGATGGACTTTTGGAGTCACTTGATTATGAATCACTTGGCACTTGCGAACCGTGCCTCATGGGCAAGATGACTAGAACCCGTTCTCGGTACTATGGAGAGAACAACAGATTTGTTGGAAATCATACATCTGAGATGTATGTGGTCCGATGAATGTTGAGGCTCGTGGCGGATATCGTTATTTTCTCACCTTCACGGATGATTTAAGCGGATATGGGTATATCTACTTAATGAAACATAAGTCTGAAACATTTGAAAAGTTCAAAGAATTTGAGTGAAGTTGAAAATCATCGTAATAAGAAAATTAAATTTCTACGATCGATCGTGGAGGTGAATATTTGAGTTCTGAGTTTGGTCTACATTTGAAACAATGCGGAATAGTTTAGCAACTCCGCCCGGAACACCACAGCGTAATGGTGTGTCGAGCGTCGTGTCGTACCTTACTAGATATAGTGCGATCTATGATGTCTCTTCAGATTTATCGCTATCGTTTTGGGGTTATGCTCTAGAGGCGGCCACATTCACCTGAATAGAACACCGTCGAAATCCGTTGAGGCGACACCTTATGAACTATGGTTTAGCAAGAAACCAAAGTTATCGTTTCTTAAAGTTTGGGGATGCAATGCTTATGTGAAAAAGCTTCAACTGATAAGCTCGAACCCAAATCGAATGTGTCTTCATAGGATACCCAAAGGAGCAGTTGGGTATACCTTCTATCACAGATCGAAGGCAAGACATTCGTTGCTAAGAATGGATCCTTTCTAGAAGGAGTTTCTCTCGAAAGAAGTGAGTGGGAGGAAAGTAGAACTTGATGAGGTAATTATACCTTCTCCCTTACTTGAAAGTAGTTAAATCATCGAGAAACCAACCACGAGACATCTACACCAAGTAGTGAGGAAGTTGATGATGTTGATCATGAAACTTGAGATCAAGTTACTCTGAGAACCTCGTAGATCAACGAGTAAGATCCGCACAGTGATGCGGTAATCTGTTATGGAAATCATGCTACTAGATCATGATGAACCTCACGAACTATGAAGAAGCGATGGTGAGCCCAGATTCCATAAAATGGCTTGAGGCCATGAAATCGAGATGGGATCCATGTATGAAAACAAAGTATGGACTTTGGTTGACTTGCCGAGAATTGGCAAGCAATAGAAAACAAGTGGATCTTCAAGAAGAAGAAGTGGCGGTGGCGGTAATATTCTGTCTACAAAGCTCGACTTATGCAAAGGGTTTCGACAAGTTCAAGGGGTTGACTACGATGAGACCTTCTCACCCGTGGCGATGCTTAAATCTGTCCGAATCATGTTAGCAATTGCGCATTTTATGATTATGAAATTTGGCAAATGGATGTAAAGCGCATTCTGAATGGATTTACGGAAGAAGAGTTGTATATGATGCAACGAGAAGGTTTTATCGATCAAAGGAAGCTAACAAAGTGTGCAAGCTCCGGCGATCCATTTATGGACTGGTGCAAGCATCTCGGAGTTGGAATAAGCGCTTTGATAGTGTGATCAAAGCATTTGGGTTCATCTTGACTTTTGGAGAAGCTTTGTATTTACAAGAAAGTGAGTGGGAGCTCTGTAGCATTTCGATATTATATGTAGATGACATATTGCTGATCGGAAATGATATAGAATTCTGGATAGCATAAAGGGATACTTGAATAAGAGTTTTTCAATGAAAGACCTCGGTGAAGCTGCTTACATATTGGGCATTAAGATCTATAGAGATAGATCAAGGCGGCAATTGGACTTTCACAAAGCACATACCTTGACAAAATTTTGAAGAAGTTCAAAATGGATCAAGCAAAGAAAGGGTTCTTGCTTGTGTTACAAGGTGTGAAATTGAGTAAGACTCAATGCCCGACCACTGCGAGAAGATAGAGAAAATGAAAGATGTTCCTATGCTTGAGCCATAGGCTCTATCATGTATGCAATCTTGTGTACGGACGATGTGTGCCTTGCTATAAGCCTAGCGAGGAGGTACCAAAGTAATCGAGTGGATCTTTGCAGCGGTCAAGAACATCCTCAAATACGAAAAGGACTAAGGATATGTTTCTCATATATGGAGGTGACAAAGAGCTCATAAATGGCAGTTACGTTGATGCAAGCTTTGACACTGATCCGAGACGATTCTAAATCGCGGATCGGATCGTATTTACACTAAGCGGAGGGCTGTCGGTTGGTGCAGTTCTAAACAAAGCGTCGTGGCGGGATCTACATGTGAAGCGGAGTACATAGCAACCGGAAGCAGCTAATGAAGGAGGCTGGATGAAGGAGTTCATATCCGATCTAGGTGTCATACCTAGTGCATCGGGTCAATGAAAATCTTACGTGACAATCTTGGAGCAATTGCCTTAGCGAAGAATCCAGATTTCACAAGAGGACCAAGCACATCAAGAGGCGCTTCAATTCCATCCGGGACTTAGTCGGTGGGAAACATAAGATTTGCAAGATACATACGGATCTGAATGTAGCAGACCGTTGACTAAGCCTCTTCCACGAGCAAAACATGATCAGCACCAAGACTCCATGGGTGTTAGAATCATTACTATGTAATCTAGATTATTGACTCTAGTGCAAGTGGGAGGCTGAAGGAAATATGCCTAGAGGCAATAATAAAGTTATTATTTATTTCCTTATTTCATGATAAATGTTTATCATTCATGCTAGAATTGTATTAACAGGAAACATGATACATGTGTGAATGCATAGACAAACAACATGTCACTAGTATGCCTCTACAAGACTAGCTTGTTAATCAAAGATGGTTATGTTTCCTAACCATGAACAAAGAGTTGTTATTTGATTAACAAGGTCACATCATTAGTAGAATGATCGATTGACATGACCCATTCCATTAGCTTAGCACCACGATCGTTTAGTATGTTGCTCTGCTTTTATCCATGACTTATACATGTTCACTGTAACTATGAGATTATGCAACTCCGTTTACGGAGGAACACTTTGGGTGCTACCAAGCGTCTGGCGTGCTGGGTGATTATAAAGAATTACTACGGTGTCTCCAAAGGCAGATGTTGGGTTGGCGTATTTGAGATTAGGTTTTGTCACTCCGATTGTGGGAGAGGTATCTCTGGGCCCTCTCGGTAATACACATCACTTAAGCCTTGCAAGCATTACAACTAATGAGTTAGCTGTGAGATGATGTATTCTGAAGCGAGTAAAGAGACTTGCGGTAACAAGATTGAACTAGGTATTGGATACCAAGCGATCGAATCTCGGGCAAGTAACATACCGATGACAAAGGGAACAACGTATGTTGTTATGCGGTCGAGACCGATAAAGATCTTCGTAGAATATGTAAAGGAACCAATATGGGCATCAGGTCCGCTGTTGGTTATTGACGGAGGCGTGTCTCGGTCATGTCTACATTGTTCTCGAACCGTAGAGATCCATGCGCAAGGTTTCGATGGCGGTTATTATGAGTTTATGTATTTTGATGTACGAAGAAGTTAGGAGTCCGGATGTGATCACGGACATGGCGAGAGTCTCGAAATGGTCGAGACATAAAGATTGATATATTGGGCGGCTATATTCGGACAGGAAAGGTTCGGAAGTTTCGGAGAAAACGAGTCTGGGAGGGTTACGGAACCCCGGGAAGTTATGGGCCTTAGTGGGCCAAGAGAGGAGAGAGGGCGCACCGGGGAGGTGGCGCGCCCCCCCTCGAAGTCGAATAGGACAAGGAGGCGGGCCCCCCCCTCTCCTCTCCTCTCCTTCCTTCCCCTTCTCCTTCCTAGTTGGACTAGGAAGGGAGTCCTACTCCAACTAGGAGGAGGACTCCCCCCTCCTGGCCAGCGCCACTAGGGCGGCCGGCCTCCCCTTGCTCCTTTATATCACGGGGCGGGGGCACCCCATAGACACACAAAGTTTGATCTCGGATCGTTCCTTAGCCGTGTCGGTGCCCCTTCCACCATATTCCACCTCGGTCATATCGTGCATGAAGCTTAAGCGGCTTCTGCGCTGATAGAACATCAAGATCGTCCTGCGCCGTCGTCTTGTGGAACTCTCCTCGACACTCGGCTGGATCGGAGTTCGAGGGGCGTCATCGAGCTGTCGTGTGTCAAGAACTTCAGGCGTCAGATATGGCGCGGGATCGGTCGGATCGCGAGGAGAGCGTCGACTACTTCCTCTACGTTGTGATCGCTTCGCTTGGTCTCGAGTGCGTAGACAACCTCTCCCTCTCGTTGCTATACATCACCATGATCTTGCGTGTGCGTAGGAAATTTTTGAAATTACTCGTTCCCCAACCCTGCCCGGACTGTGGTGGACATGGTGAGTCTGCTCCACAACCGAGGATCTGAAGGATCCACAGGTCCGACCTCGAAGAGGATCCGGACATCGAGGTGGAGCTGATCGGCGGGGTGTATCAGCAGCTCAGCATAGACAATGCTTTGAGTAGCCATTCGGCGGACTACCCCGGACTAAGTATGGCTTCACGGTGAGTGCGACGAAGTCCGGACACGATATCTCTTCCTGCCCATTTCGACCCTCGCGGACGATGGTATTTGCGAGAGCGCCTTTCTGGCGGAAGCGAGCCAGCGGTGACCAGCGAAGCCAGTCCGGACCAGCAGCGGAAAAAAGGGCGCGATCGCGAATGAAGCGTCGCCACAAAGGTATAGCTTCGTATTGAATTTTGAGCAGCGTTAGAAGCGCTGAGTGCTCATGATCTCTGGGAGAAAAAGCACTTTCATTTGGGCTGGCGCTTGAGGTGCTAATCAACCAACACCGGCCGGGCTCAGCGCCCGGTGGAGGGAGGCATCGCAAAGGCGAACGGATCTGCTCCAGCGGAGGATCCGACAGACTATCCGCCACCAAGTGCGAGGTGGGCGCTATGAATCATAAGCGCCGCGAACGATATTTCAAGCGTGCTTTTCCTGAGGCATTGGATGCCTTTAGCAGAGGCAGCGCATCTCCGTGCTGCCCAAAATGGTTTTACGAGCCGCGGGCGGTATGTTAAAGACATACGGGTAAGGGAATTTTAATGGTTGTATATACGGTAGTCCCGAGACTTAAATTAGTTATGCTAACTGATTTAAGGATCATTATAAATTCGGGCACTTAGCAGAAGAAGCAGCGCCTGCTGTCTCGGGGGCTGCAAGATTGCAAGGCCCAACTTGAGGCCGCACTTGCGCACCAGGAGAGCGGAAAAACCCTCGTGGTAACACATTTTTATTAATAAATATAAAGCGCTATGCGGCATGCGCGTGAGTCTAATAATGACATTGCGGTACCGCGGACAAGATCGAGACAGGCAAGCATTGCTGCGCCTTGACTAAAAAGGCTGGCGAGTGTCTTGAATAGGGTTCAGCGGAAAGAACAAGCTCAAGATGCCAGCCAAGCTCGGAGAAAGAGCTGAAAGGCGCCTGAGGCGAGCTGTCGGCTCCGTCAAGGAGAATCAGCGGCTTAAATCGCGGCATATATAGTAAGTGCTTGGCGAACTCTTTTGAAAAGAAGAGTTCGCGAGGAAATAATTGACATGATATGTCTTGTAGGTATACTCACGGGTGCGTCTGCGGAGGAGATGCCCATATCAATGGGTGATCAACTTCGAACTATTGCGGCTACTCGAGCGAGTTGGCGAGGCAATGAGTGGCGTCGTTAGGGCTTTATGGCCAGCCCTCACCCTACAGGGCCTCGGGAGCTTCGGAGAAAGCTGCGGGAGTCTTGCGGCGCTTCCGTTTGTGGAAGATTCGACTTGCCGTCAAGGTGCCGAGGAGGCTTGGGCCATGGTGAAGGCAGCGGTACAGAAAGCGGACCCCAACCATATGGCGAGTTGGACGGTGGGGCCCGATTAGAAGGAGATCCTGTGAGTTTAGTGTACAGCCAAGTAGAATTGGCTGCTAAATTTTCCCCAAGGGATTTGTAAACTAGACAGCACATTAGGCGGGATAAGGAGGAATACAATCAATAAATTTGACAATGTATGTTATCCTTTAAAGTGACATGTGAAATGCCTTCTAGCTGGATTGTAGACCGTTTGTCTTTGCCGACCTTTTCGCTTTGACCTCGGGACCCTAGAGTCGGGTGTGTCGAATACCTTCGGTTATGAAAAAACGGGGTATGCATGGAGACCAGGCGTAGGGGTCATTAGTGCTTTATCGGACAAGTGCCCAACTAGTTATGTTATATTACATGGTTAGTAGAAACATCTTCGGGGAGAATAGTTCCGTTAAGGGTTCCTTTATTTGGGAGGCATGCCCTAAAGTGCATGACCGGACTGCAAAAGCGATAAAACATCTGAGGGCAGATAGATAAAATAGGTAAAAGTCATCTTTTAAATCACCGACGAATATTCCCTTAAACGCTAGCTTTTGGCTTCACCAGTCTGAGGTACACATCCGGTGACCCATGATAACAATGTGAGAGGTGCTCCTTTACCTCCTAGCCGAACAATCGGGAGCGTGGGAGTGGCCAGCGGGAGCGAACAACCCAACAGCCTAAACTTAAGTCATATCGATGCATATAATGGCGAGTAAAATGTACATGTGTAAGCTTGACACATGTGTTGGGTATGAAACCCGTATAATTAAGCTTACGTAAAAGGCCCCGGGAATAATGAGTCGGATGGCACATCATGCATATGCAAAGAATGCAAAAGTAGGCCGGAAGGCTTTTAAGTAAAAGGATAAAAAAGAAACAAAAGATGGCGAAGTATAAAAGTTTGGATTTGGGAAGGGGCGAACTCTTAGTCGGTGCTAGGCGTAGAATCGTCGGAGGCGGGCTGCGTTCTATGGGTTCGGCTCGAGTCGGTTATCCGGCGCATTTATGAGCAGTAAGCTCCGCGATCGAGTACTTGATCGGTGAAAGAGCCCTCCATCGGGCTTGAGCTTGTCCTTTTTCTTGTCCGGCGTAGAACTAGTTAGCAGCGTTGTAAGTCTTGGCCGTACTTCTGCTTTGATATCTTGAACTGCTGCGATAGAATCGGAGCGAGCCTTGCGACGTCACGTTCTTCCTCAATGTGTCCAAGCTGTCCTGCCGATCAAGCTCGGCCTCTCTTTCCTCATACATGCGCTTTTCGAGGTGAGTCATGAATAATGTCACTGAGTCAAGACTGCCTCTGCGCGTATACCATAAAAATGGTATGAATCCGGTAATGCGGTTAGGCGTTATGCAGCCCCAGTGCTGGTCGAGCACCTCGACCCATTGTGCGTCGGATTTAGTGAGTGACCTCACTAGTGCAGGTTTAATGCGCTCATTATTAGACCGTTTGCTCTTTCCACTTGACCGTTGGTTTGAGGGTGATAGGTGGCGCATAGTCGATCTTGATACCCATATTTTTGCACCATGACTTAACCTCATCGGCCGTGAAGTTAGTGCGTTGTCGGTGATGATCTTTGTGGGAACTCCGTAATGGTGTACCACCACGATATAAAGTCTATCACTGGTCGGACTCTGCCGTTTTGACGGTTTGGCCTCTATCCATTTGGTGAACTTATTCACCATGACCAATAAGTACTTTTTCTTGTGGGTTCCCCTTTTAAGGGGTCCAACCATATCAAGCCCAGACCGCGAATGGCGGGTAATGGGTATGGTTTTGAGGCGGTGGGTGGCATATGGCTCGATTAGCAAAGGCTGACAACCAATGCATCGCTGGACCAAGTCTGTCGTCTGCCTTGGCTGTCGGCCAATAAAATCTGTCGGAATGCATTTCCTACAAGGGCCGGGCTGCTGCGTGGTGTCCGCCTAGTCGGCATAATTTCAGCCGGGAGGTTTAGCCCTTCTTCTTGAGATACACCTTTGAAGGACTCGGTAGTACTTTTCTTATAAAGTTCTCCCTCATGGACCTTGTAGGCCTTGATCGCGGACTATCGGCGGGCCTCATTTTGGTCTTGGGAAGTTCTGCCTAAGTAAGTAGGCTAGGAAAGGTTACATCCTTGGCGATTACTACCATTATGGCGTGGGCGGAGGTGTTATGTCATCTGCGGATCACCAATTGGTGCGGTTTTCTCCGGTTTGTCGCTGCGGGCTCCTCTTCCCATAAATGCGGATGGCTTGAAGAGCCGTTCGAGGAAAGATATTTGGAGGGACAGCATCACGTTTCGCACCGATCGTGCGGGGCGTCGGCAGCTTGGTTATTATCTCGGGCTATGTGATGGAATTGAGTCCTTCAAACCGGTGACATTTTAGGACAGCGTTGCGATATGCTGCCATTTTGGATCCTTGGCGTCGAAGTCTCCATTTATTTGGGATATTGCAAGGTTTGAGTCGGCGCACCTCTAGGCGTTGAATGCCCATGGAACCGCCATCCGGAGACCATGTAACGAGGGCCTCGTATTGGCTGCATTGTTGGAGTCCGTGTACATTATTTGAAATGCGTCTTGGACTGTATCTCTCGGTGGGGGCGTCGATCTGACGCTTGACCCCGATCCAGCCAACATTTTGGAGCCGTCGAAATGCATAGTCAATTGGAGTATCGCCGTACTCTTTAGGGAGTTAAACGGTCCATCGGTGTGAAGTCAGCCAAAACTTGTGACTTTATAGCTCGTCGAGGTTTATAAGTGATGTCGAATGGTAAGAGCTCAATGGCCCATTTGCTATCCTGCCCGTTCGTCGCGGTTATTTATAATGTCATTGAGTGGTACTTGAGGCCCTTTGTTATCGAGCACTCTTGAAAGTAGTGCGGAGCTTCGAGCGCCATGAACACGCATATGCTATCTTGATAGTGCGGGTAGCAGGATTCGAGGGGTTAACGGTGGATACATAATACACTGGTTTTGAAGAGAATTTATGCCCTTCTAGCGCTCGTTAAACAACGAGGACTGCGCTTACAACTTGATGTGTTGTTGCGATGTATAACAACATTAGTTCGGCGAGTGGGCGCAGCCAGGACCGATTGTTGCCGATATGGCCTTTATTTCTTGAGTCGGCGGTGGTAGCATCCGTCCACTCGAAGTGTTGATCTTTGAGGAGGCGATAGAGAACAGCGCCTTTTCTCCTAAGCGGGAGATAAAAGCGGCTTAAGGCGCCACACATCTGTTAATTTTGTATTTGTTTGAGGTCTTTTGGAATATCCAACTATATGAGAACTTCGGTTTTGGCGGTTGCTTCAATTCCTCTACGGATCGATGAAGCCCAATGACTTTCCGGTGGTATGCGAAAATGCATTTTACGGATTGACTTGATGTCATATGCTCTGAGGTTGTCGAATGTGAGCCTCAAATCGTCTACTAAAGTTTGGCGTGTTTTGTTTTGTGACTACATCGTCTCATTATGCCTCATTGTTTTGCCGATCTGGGTGGCGGACATGTTTGAATCATGCGCTAGTATGTTGCGCCGGCGTTTTTAAGTCGAAGGGCATCGTGTTGAAGCGAATGGTCCATATGGGTGATGAATGCCATTGCGGCTTGTGCCTTCCGCCATCTTGATTTGATGATAGCGAGTATCGTCCGGGAAGCTGTGAAGCGTGCCTGCTTGTGGCATCGATAATTTGATCGATCGAGGAGAGGAAGGATCCTTTGGGCAAGCTTTATTGAGGTCTTTAAAATCGACCGCAGGCGCGAGGTTTATCCTTCTTTGGTACCATCACCAAATTAAGCTAGCGATCCGGATGTTTGATATCTCTAATGAATCCGACTTCCAATAGTTTGGCTAGCTCTTCTCCCATTACTGTCTTTTGGGCTCGGAAAATCGTTGAAGAGCTGTTTGGTAGCGAATCCTTTAGGATGTTTAAGGCGTGATTACGCCAACTGCGAGGATTCGGGTATGTCGAAGGATGCGGCGAAGATATCCCAATTTTCGAAGGAATTGCATGATCGGCGTCTCTTGAGGTTCAACGGTGCCCCAATGGAAGCCGTCTTTGTTGGGTCCGTTGGATGGACATGGAATTTTATTATCTAAATCTGCTGGTTTGAAGGAGGTGGACTTGGATCTTTTATCGAGTATCACATCGTCCTGTTCACCGTGGGCGTGGTGTGATGAGTTCATCTGCCGCTAAGGCTTGGATAGTGCCTCGAGGGCTAGTGCGGCTGTCTTGTTTTCGGTGCGGAGTGCTATGTCGGATCACTAGTGAGTGATTATTCCGCGGGCCGGGCATTTTGAGCTTCATGTACCCGTAATGAGGTATTGCTTGAAAAATTGTGAATGCCTCTCGTCCTAGTATGGCGTGATACCCATTCTGAGCAGGGCCACAGGCGTGACTTCTTGGATCTGTAATTGTCAGGAGGCGAACACCACATCAGTGTGATTTTTCGGTGCGGTCGCTTCCTGCTAGGGATTATTCCTCTAAAGGTTGTCTTTGCTTCGCTCAATCTGGCTCAATCGATTTCCATTTTTATGAGTTTCCTCATAAATGAGGTTTAGTCGCTACCGCCATCCATGAGGACTTTTGTCGATCGAAAGCCGTCCACTATGGGACTAAGTACCGGTCTTGGTGGGGCTCTGGTTGTTGAATGTGGGCTCGTCGCTGGCATTGAAGGTAATAGCTGTGTCGCTCCATGGTTCTTGTTGCTACTTGGTAGACTTGGCGAGTTCGCGGATTATTCGTTTTCGCATATTATTTGATCACGAAAGTCTCGAAAACTATTGATACCGTCTTTGGTATTGTTGGAGTGGTTTCGGAGCTAGAAGCTCTTCGCCACTTTTGGCCCTGCCGTAATATCAACATGCTCGAAGGCTATGTGTTGGGGCGGCTCCCTACGTACTATGAAGTTCTGAGGTCCATTGAGCCATCCCTCAAATGCAGTTCTGTTTCCCTTATTGGGTTTTGTTTTTCGTTTTTGCATCTGGGCCTGATTGTAAGGCTCCCTTTTCTGGAATTTGGGTTTGGGGCGGATTATCCCAAAATTGATTTTGGTCTTAGGAAACTCTCCGTCGCCTGATACTTTCATTACAATGGATGCGGATCGGTGAAGCAGCGTAATTTTGCGACGATCAATGGCGTTTAGTATTCCCTTGTCCGTGCGGTTATTGTAGAAGATTGATATTGCGTTTTCCTCTCGGCAGTCCTTTATCCTGTCCATAGCGGGAGAATCGCCCGATAGTGATGTCTTTGTTTGATGGCTCTTGCCGTATTAGAGATAGATCACATATATACGGCGGGTGGGTGGAACAAAATCCGGATCCTGCCCATCTTGAGGCTTAAAGGCCAAGGAGTTTCGAATCGGAAGCTTGGTTTCTTTGGCGGAATCCGGTGAGTCGAGGCGATGCATGATTTTAAGTTCCATGCTCGATCGAAATCCGTCCCTCATGAGGATCCGGCATGGAGGTTAGGAATCGGACATGAATTGTCTTCAACATTGGCAAGAGTTGCCGTATTGTTCCTCTACCACGGAGGCGTGGTGGGTGGCTGGGAGAGTTGATCTCTCTCGGATCGGTTTAAGCCCAATCTGGTTGTAGTCATGGCGACTCCAAGCGGCGATCACGATCAAGAGCTCGTTAACGCGCGAGCTCGATTGGATCTAAGCTGTTCGGCAGCTTTAGGGCTGGCGAAATTCTTCGGCGACTTGAAGTCATTGCGAAGCGGCGGACGAGCGATCATGAAAACCACCAAGCGGATAGTTTGGCGGCAGCCAAGGCCCTTCGGCGAAAACACGTCTTTGAAGGCGGGTGGAGCATCCGCTCTATCGGCGACGACGGAGGAACTCTCAATAAGCACCAATGTCGGTGTCAAAACCGGCGGATCTCGGGTAGGGGTCCCGAACCGTGCGTCTAAGCGGATGGTAACAAGAGGCGAGGACACAATGTTTTACCCGAGTTGGGCCCTCTCGATGGAGGTAAAACCCTCGTCTGCTTGATCAATATTGATGATATGGGTAGTACAGAGTAGATCTACCACGAGATCGAGGAGGCTAAACCCTAGAAGCTAGCCTATGGTATGATTGTTGAGATGTATGTTAGTCCTACGGACTAGAGCCCTCCGGTTTATATAGACACGGAGAGGGCTAGGGTTACAGTCGGTTACAATGGTAGGAGATCTACATATCCGTATTGCCAAGCTTGCCTTCCACGCCAAGGAAAGTACCATCCGGACATGAGCGGAGTCTTCAATCTTCTATCTTCGTGATGCAGGAGTCCGGCGGATATTGATAGTCCGGCTATCGGACACCCCTAATCCGGCACTCCTCGGAGAGTGTTCAAGCATTATAAGTCCGGTTGCCTTGTTACGTTGTGTTGGCGCCTCCTAGATGGACCCAAAAATGGGAACAAGAGTGCTCAAGTTTATCGAACACCCAGCACTAGTAGCATGGGGGTGAAGCCGATGACTTGCCATATCTCAGATTTTATAATTGGCGCCTACGAAGGTAATATTTTAAATCAAACAAGCGTTGCTTAGCGCATATGAACAAAGTTTTCAGCGCGCAGGATAACACATAGCGAGTTATTCAATAATTACATCTCTGGGGCACTCATCGGCAATCTTGCGGGCACCCTTGAGGACAGTCTTATAGTACATCTCGGGCGTCGATACTCCTTGCTTGTTGGCGGCATAAGTGATAAGCCTCTCCACATCCAGCCTGCCCGGTGCACCTTTTGCGGGCAAGGGCCAACGAGCACCTTCAATCTGGCGAGGCGGTTGATGACCTCCACCCGAGGGCACGCATCCACCAACCGCCGCCTACGAGGCCAAAGTAGCTCCAGGCATGGCCTCTCCGGGACATAGCGGACTATGAGGCCCTTCATGGCCTGCTCGGCTACCTTGTGGAGCTCGACTAGCTGCTTGACTGGTGGCTAGAGGGCGCCGGATGGCCGACCTCGGCGTCTTGAGACGAAGACCTTCTCCGTTGAGCTCCCTCCTTGGATCGGTAGAATCTGGCTGACATCGGACCTGCTGCAAAGCAGATCTGCAAGCATACAGAGAGCTCGAATTGGGTAAATGTCGGGAAGTTTACATTAACATGCTTGCTTTGCATGAAAAATGCCTTACCGCGCTATTTTCTTCACATCCTCAACCTCTGAAGGGCCTTATGGGCCTCGGCCTTGGCGGCTTTGGCACTTTGAGAGCGAGGCAAGCTCGGACTCTCGAGTCTTGAGTTGCGCTCAAACTCTCATGCTTTTCCATGAGAGCACAGGGCTCTTGCAGCTCCTCCGCCACCGCGCCTCCTGCTTCTCTCGCTCTGCCCGTTCGCGGCCGCATTGCGTTGACGCGGACACAGACCCTCCTTCGGGGTTGCCACCTCATTCGTGGCCCTGCGGTACCACGTTATCCTTGTTATTTTATTGCAACCTAAATCCTTTTACGTAAGGTAACTATTCAAAGTGGTGTTACTCACCTTCTTTGTCCTAGAGCTGCTTCTTGCACAGCCGAGCTCTTGCTCGGACCGCTCGAGTCTGCTTCAAAAGCACCGACCTCCATGATCGGTCTGGCGAGAGGTCGTGATGCAACTGCAAACCCATATTGACATAATTTTTAGCAACCATGTGTATATCCTTTTAGATCCTCGGTCCGGCTTTTCTTTCCGAACACGGCTGAGCATCGAAACTCTTGTCTATGCGGTATTACATTGCATATTTTAACTTCTTACCTCAAAGCCTGTTAGAAGGCTAATGCGAGGCTTCGGTCAGCCCGCTCTTGGCAAGATGAACCATCTGAATCACCGCACTCATAATAGTGCGGTGTTCTTCCTCGATAGAGCGCCTTTGGCGCCTCCGGCAAGATTGTCCGGCGCCTCCGGTTGGGCCAGGGGCGCCCGGCGTCGCGATCTTGCCCTTCTTGCGAAGGTGCGCTGCGGACTCCGGAACCACTGCGGGTTCGGCGTGGAGTCGAGGCAAAGTCGGAGAGCTGCCTTGTGGCGCCTCGGAGCCTCCTCTGATGGGTCCCTTCCGGGATCCCACCTTGGCGTCCTCGGCTGCGCGAGGTGGAGGCAGTTGGGATGGAATCTACATCCGGCGGATCCAACGACCCGCTCGGCAAGCGGAGAGATCATCATCGGTCGGACTGCGAGGCAAAGTGCGGCATTAGAAGGACACTATGTGACACAAAGAAATTATAAATCATTGAGGAATCGATGCTTACGATCTTGCGGAGGCTGGCCCTTGAGGCCACTCTTCATCGCCAATGTTGGCGTCGGCGAGGCCGTCCAGAGAATAGTTCTTCCCTCTTGGACCCTTGGCCTCCCCTATTGGGAGGCCTTCCTCTCTCTCTCCCTCCTGCAGGGGAGAGTCCTCTTCTCCTCCTGCGTCTTGGGGAGAGTCCGCCTCGAGCCATCGGACGATGAGTCGATATCACTGATGTCGGGAACTTCTTGAGTTCCGTGGCCTTCTTCTTGGCCTTCTTCTCGGCACCACATAGAGTGCGAGACCAGCAACCCGTTAGCGGGCATCACTTGGAGTCTTCGGGAAGGGGCGGACGGTCTACTGTCCGGACGTCCTCTGCCGATCTGTCAAAAGGCATTGGGAGTTTTAGATCCCATATGGAATCAAACTATGAAAAACAACTGTTAAGTGAGGATATGAAGCTTACCTCACTAGCAGGCGCTTGGTGCTGAATCGCGATCCTTAGTGGCGGGCGCGGGAAACTTCTACGCCTTGAACAGCACCCTCGAGGCGGCTTCATACGTCGTGTCGAAGAGCCGCTCGAGTCGGTGCTGCGCGGATCAAACTCCACAGATTGAAGGCCCGTTGTTGGCGGGGAGGATCCGGTGGATGAGCATGACTGGATCACATTGACAAGCCTAAGCTTCTTGTTCACGAGTGCGAAGGCGGAATTTGGAGTCTGTCGGCTCCTCGAACTGCCCCATAGCAAGCCCTTCTCTTTCCGGAGGTGAGCGCATAGGGATACAGATCTAAACTTCGGGGCCGCCGCCCACTTAGGGTCATGGCTCGGTGATATAGAACCACCCGATTGCCACCTTGGCGGACTCCACGAAGGCCCCTTGAGCGGATGGCGTTGGGCATCTTGCCCAACATGGCGCCTCCGCACTCCGCAGAGTGCCCTTAACTACCTTGGGCTTGACATTGAAGGTCTTGAGCCCAAGCGAAGTGGGGCTGGATGCGAGAGGAAGGCCTCGCACATGACGATAAGCGCCGAGATGTTGAGGATGAAGTTTGGCGCGGATCGTGGAAATCAGGCCGTAATAGTACATGAGCCCCGGACAAATGGATGCAATGGGAAGCCCAGTCCACGGAGGAAGTGGGGCAGAATCGACCCTCTCATGAGGCACAGGGGTGGGGATGAGCTGCCTTGCCGGGCGGCCGGTCTGTGATGTCGCGGAAGGTATCCGCGCTGCGCGGTTTTGCGATGTGCTCCTCCGTCACGGAGGAGGCCATCCATTGCCTCCGCTCCGGACATGGTCGGAGAAGGTCAAAGGCGAGATCTTGCGGACTTGGCGCTGGAGCTCGAGTCTTGTGAGATGGATAAGCAAAGGAGGAAGAAGGTGTAGGTAAAGGGTGGATCCTTATCCCTTATATATGGGCGGGCCGAAGACTATCGTCCCCACCGGCCTAGTAAAACTCGCTTATCTCCCAAGCGCCACCATCAATGGCGCGGTTGGGTTACTACGTCCGTATTGATGAGAATCCGGAATAAGGGAACACGATCTACTGCTTCGACAAGGCGTGCCAAGAAACCGCTTCGCTAAGCATGAGGTGGTATAATAAAAAGCGATTCAAGTAAAGGCTTGGTGGTGGCGTTAGTTAATCGTGTAAATCTCTGGGACCTCAAAAGCGGTGAGTAATAGTCCATGAAAGCGGGCGAGAATCGGCCAAAAGCTGCAGTGTTGATGACCGACACGTAAACACACCCAGGGTTAGTTAATCGTGTAAATCACTCTGGGACCCTAAAATAGTGAGTAATAGTCCATGAAGCGGGCGAGAATCGGCCAAAAGCTGCGAGTGTTGATGACCGACCGTAAAAACACACGGGGTTCGTTAATCGTGTAAATCACTCTGGGACCCCAAAGCGGTGAGTAATAGTCCATGAAAGCGGGCGAGAATCGGCCAAAACTGCGAGTGTTGATGACCGACACGTAAACACATACCCGGGTTTCGTTAATCGTGTAAATCACTCTGGGACCCCAAAGCGGTGAGTAATAGTCCATGAAAGCGGGCGAGAATCGGCCAAAAGCTGCAGTGTTGATGACCAACACGTAAACACACCCAGGGTTAGTTAATCGTGTAAATCACTCTGGGACCCCAAAATAGTGAGTAATAGTCCATGAAGCGGGCGAGAATCGGCCAAAAGCTGCAGTGTTGATGACCGACACGTAAACACACCCGGGGTTAGTTAATCGTGTAAATCACTCTGGGACCCTAAAAGCGGTGAGTAATAGTCCATGAAAGCGGGCGAGAATCGGCCAAAAGCTGCAGTGTTGATGACCGACCGTAAACACACCCGGGGTTAGTTAATCGTGTAAATCACTCTGGGACCCCAAAGCGGTGAGTAATAGTCCATGTAAAGCGGGCGGTGAGAATCGGCCAAAAGCGGGCGAGAATCGGCCAAAAGCTGAGTGTTGATGACCGACACGTAAACACATCCCAGGGTTCGTTAATCGTGTAAATCTCTCTGGGACCCCAAAACAGTGAGTAATAGTCCATGAAACGGGCCAGAATCGGCCAAAACTGCGAGTGTTGATGACCAACACGTAAACACAACCCAGGTTTCGTTAATCGTGTAAATCACTCTGGGACCCTAAAATAGTGAGTAATAGTCCATGAAACGGGCCAGAATCGGCCAAAACTGCGAGTGTTGATGACCGACACGTAAACACACCCAGGGTTCGTTAATCGTGTAAATCTCTCTGGGACCCCAAAACAGTGAGTAATAGTCCACGAAACGGGCCAGAATCGGCCAAAACTGCGAGTGTTGATGACCGACACGTAAACACACCCAGGGTTCGTTAATCGTGTAAATCACTCTGGGACCCCAAAACAGTGAGTAATAGTCCATGAAACGGGCCAGAATCGGCCAAAACTGCGAGTGTTGATGACCGACACGTAAACACACCCCAGGGTTCGTTAATCGTGTAAATCACTCTGGGACCCCAAAACAGTGAGTAATAGTCCATGAAACGGGCCAGAATCGGCCAAAACCTGCAGTGTTGATGACCGACACGTAAACACACCGGGGTTAGTTAATCGTGTAAATCACTCTGGGACCCCAAAATAGTGAGTAATAGTCCATGAAAGCGGGCTGCAGTGTTGATGAATCGGCCAAAGCTGTTAAGTGTAAAATCTCTGGGACCCCAAAAGCGGTGAGTAATAGTCCCGAAATGGCCAAAACACGTAAACACACCGGGGTTCGTTAATCGTGTAAATCTCTGGGACCCCAAAGCGGTGAGTAATAGTCCATGAAGCGGGCGAGAATCGGCCAAAGCTGCGAGTGTTGATGACCGACACGTAAACACACCCGGGGTTAGTTAATCGTGTAAATCACTCTGGGACCTCAAAGCGGTGAGTAATAGTCCATGAAGCGGGCGAGAATCGGCCAAAGCTGCAGTGTTGATGACCAACACGTAAACACACCCAGGTTTTGTTAATCGTGTAAATCACTCTCGGGACCCTAAAATAGTGAGTAATAGTCCATGAAACGGGCCAGAATCGGCCAAAACTGCGAGTGTTGATGACCGACACGTAAACACACCCAGGGTTAGTTAATCGTGTAAATCTCTGGGACCCCAAAGCGGTGAGTAATAGTCCATGAAGCGGGCGAGAATCGGCCAAAAGCTGCGAGTGTTGATGACTTACATGTAAACACATCCCAGGGTTCGTTAATCGTGTAAATCACTCTGGGACCCCAAAACAGTGAGTAATAGTCCATGAAACGGGCCAGAATCGGCCAAAGCTGCGAGTGTTGATGACCGACACGTAAACACACCCCAGGGTTCGTTAATCGTGTAAATCACTCGGGACCCCAAAACAGTGAGTAATAGTCCATGAAACGGGCCAGAATCGGCCAAAACTGCGAGTGTTGATGACCGACACGTAAACACACCCCAGGGTTCGTTAATCGTGTAAATCACTCTGGGACCCCAAAACAGTGAGTAATAGTCCATGAAACGGGCCAGAATCGGCCAAAACTGCGAGTGTTGATGACAAACACGTAAACACACCCCAGGTTCGTTAATCGTGTAAATCTCTCTGGGACCCCAAAACAGTGAGTAATAGTCCATGAAACGGGCCAGAATCGGCCAAAACTGCGAGTGTTGATGATCGACACGTAAACACACCCAGGGTTCGTTAATCGTGTAAATCACTCTGGGACCTCAAAACAGTGAGTAATAGTCCATGAAACCGGCCAGAATTGGCCAAAACTGCGAGTGTTGATGACCAACACGTAAACACAACCCAGGTTTCGTTAATCGTGTAAATCACTCTGGGACCCTAAAATAGTGAGTAATAGTCCATGAAACGGGCCAGAATCGGCCAAAACTGACCGACACGTAAACACACCCCAGGGTTCGTTAATCGTGTAAATCTCTCTGGGACCCCAAAACAGTGAGTAATAGTCCATGAAACGGGCCAGAATCGGCCAAAACTGCGAGTGTTGATGACCGACACGTAAACACACCCCAGGGTTCGTTAATCGTGTAAATCACTCTGGGACCCCAAAGCGGTGAGTAATAGTCCCATGAAAGCGAGTGCGAATTGGCCATAAAAAAGCTGCAGTGTTGATGACCCTAAAATAGTGAGTAACCATGAAAGCGGGCGAGAAACACACCGAGTGGGTACGTTAATCGTGTAAATCACTCTGGGACCCCAAAATAGTGAGTAATAGTCCATGAAAGCGGGCGAGAATCGGCCAAAAGCTGCGAGTGTTGATGACCGACGTAAACACACCGAGGGTTAGTTAATCGTGTAAATCACTCTGGGACCCCAAAAGCGGTGAGTAATAGTCCATGAAAGCGGGCGAGAATCGGCCAAAGCTGCAGTGTTGATGACCGTAAACGTAAACACCCGGGGTTAGTTAATCGTGTAAATCTCTGGGACCCCAAAGCGGTGAGTAATAGTCCATGAAAGCGGGCGAGAATCGGCCAAAAGCTGCGAGTGTTGATGACCGACACGTAAACACACCCGGGGTTAGTTAATCGTGTAAATCACTCTGGGACCCCAAAGCAGTGAGTAATAGTCCATGAAAGCGGGCGAGAATCGGCCAAAAGCTGCAGTGTTGATGACCGACACGTAAACACACCCAGGGTTAGTTAATCGTGTAAATCACTCTGGGACCCCAAAATAGTGAGTAATAGTCCATGAAGCGGGCGAGAATCGGCCAAAAGCTGCAGTGTTGATGACCGACCGTAAACACACCCGAGGGTTAGTTAATCGTGTAAATCACTCTGGGACCCCAAAAGCGGTGAGTAATAGTCCATGAAAAGAATCGGGCGAGAATCGGCCTGAGTGTTGATGACCGACACGTAAACAACCCGGGGTTCGTTAATCGTGTAAATCACTTGGGACCCAAAAGCGGTGAGTAATAGTCCATGAAAGCGGGCGAGAATCGGAATCGGCCAAAGCTGAGTGTTGACGACACGTAAACACACCGGGGTTAGTTAATCGTGTAAATCACTCTGGGACCTCAAAACAGTGAGTAATAGTCCATGAAACCGGCCAGAATCGGCCAAAACTGCGAGTGTTGATGACCGACACGTAAACACACCCAGGGTTTAGTTAATCGTGTAAATCACTCTGGGACCCTAAAATAGTGAGTAATAGTCCATGAAAGCGGGCGAGAATCGGCCAAAAGCTGCAGTGTTGATGACCGACACGTAAACACACACCGAGGGTTAGTTAATCGTGTAAATCTCTGGGACCCCAAAGCGGTGAGTAATAGTCCATGAAAGCGGGCGAGAATCGGCCAAAAGCTGCAGTGTTGATGACCGACACGTAAACACACCCCAGGGTTCGTTAATCGTGTAAATCTCTCTGGGACCCCAAAACAGTGAGTAATAGTCCATGAAACCGGCCAGAATCGGCCAAAACTGCGAGTGTTGATGACCGACACGTAAACACCGGGGTTCGTTAATCGGTTTCTGGGTTAATCGTGTAAATCACTCGGGGGACCCCAAAAGCAGTGAGTAATAGTCCATGAAAGCGGGCGAGAATCGGCCAAAAGCTGCAGTGTTGATGACCGACACGTAAACACACCCCAGGTTCGTTAATCGTGTAAATCACTCTGGGACCCCAAAACAGTGAGTAATAGTCCATGAAACGGGCCAGAATCGGCCAAAACTGCGAGTGTTGATGACCGACACGTAAACACACCCCAGGGTTCGTTAATCGTGTAAATCACTCTGGGACCCCAAAACAGTGAGTAATAGTCCATGAAACGGGCCAGAATCGGCCAAAACTGCGAGTGTTGATGACCGACACGTAAACACACCCTGGGTTCGTTAATCGTGTAAATCTCTCTGGGACCCCAAAACAGTGAGTAATAGTCCATGAAACGGGCCAGAATCGGCCAAAGCTGCGAGTGTTGATGACCGACACGTAAACACACCCCAGGGTTAGTTAATCGTGTAAATCACTCTGGGACCCCAACACAGTGAGTAATAGTCCATGAAACCGGCTAGAATCGGCCAAAACTGTGCGTGTTGATGACCAACACGTAAACACACCCCAGGGTTCGTTAATCGTGTAAATCACTCTGGGACCCCAAAACAATAAGTAATAGTCCATGAAACGGGCCAGAATCGGCCAAAACTGTGCAGTGTTGATGACCAACACGTAAACACACCCCAGGGTTCGTTAATCGTGTAAATCACTCTGGGACCCCAAAACAGTGAGTAATAGTCCATGAAACGGGCCAGAATCGGCCAAAACTGCGAGTGTTGATGACCGACACGTAAACACACCCCAGGGTTCGTTAATCGTGTAAAATCTCTGGGACCCCAAAGCGGTGAGTAATAGTCCATGAAGCGGGCGAGAATCGGCCAAAAGCTGCAGTGTTGATGACCGACACGTAAACACACCCGGGGTTCGTTAATCGTGTAAATCACTCTGGGACCCTAAAAGCAGTGAGTAATAGTCCATGAAGCGGGCGAGAATCGGCCAAAGCTGCAGTGTTGATGACCGACACGTAAACACACCGAGGGTTCGTTAATCGTGTAAATCTCTGGGACCCTAAAAGCGGTGAGTAATAGTCCATGAAGCGGGCGAGAATCGGCCAAAAGCTGCGAGTGTTGATGACCTGCGAGTGTTGACACGTAAACACACCCGGGGTTAGTTAATCGTGTAAATCACTCTGGGACCCCAAAAGCGGTGAGTAATAGTCCATGAAGCGGGCGAGAATCGGCCAAAAGCTGCGAGTGTTGATGACCAAACGTAAACACACCCGGGGTTATCGTTAATCGTGTAAATCACTCTGGGACCCCGTGTAAATCTCTGGGAAAGCGGTGAGTAATAGTCCATGAAGCGGGCGAGAATCGGCCAAAAGCTGCAGTGTTGATGACCGACACGTAAACACACCCGAGGGTTAGTTAATCGTGTAAATCACTCTGGGACCCCAAAAGCGGTGAGTAATAGTCCATGAAAGCGGGCGAGAATCGGCCAAAGCTGCGAGTGTTGATGACCGACACGTAAACACACCCGAGGGTTAGTTAATCGTTGTTAATCGTGTAAATCTCTGGGACCCTAAAATAGTGAGTAATACTCCATGAAACGGGCCAGAATCGGCCAAAACTGACCGACACGTAAACACACCCAGGGTTCGTTAATCGTGTAAATCACTCTGGGACCCCAAAACAGTGAGTAATAGTCCATGAAACGGGCCAGAATCGGCCAAAAACTGCGAGTGTTGATGACCGACACGTAAACACACCCCGGGTTAGTTAATCGTGTAAAATCTCTGGGACCCCAAAGCGGTGAGTAATAGTCCATGAAAGCGGGCGAGAATCGGCCAAAGCTGCAGTGTTGATGACCGTGACACGTAAACACACCGAGTGGTTAGTTAATCGTGTAAATCACTCGGGACCCCAAAGCAGTGAGTAATAGTCCATGAAGCGGGCGAGAATCGGCCAAAAGCTGCGAGTGTTGATGACCGACACGTAAACACACCCGGGTTAGTTAATCGTGTAAATCACTCGGGACCCCAAAATAGTGAGTAATAGTCCATGAAAGCGGGCGAGAATCGGCCAAAAGCTGCGAGTGTTGATGACCGACACGTAAAACACCCGAGGGTTCGTTAATCGTGTAAAATCTCTGGGACCCCAAAGCGGTGAGTAATAGTCCATGAAAGCGGGCGAGAATCGGCCAAAGCTGCGAGTGTTGATGACCGACACGTAAACACACCCGGGGTTAGTTAATCGTGTAAATCACTCTGGGACCCCAAAACAGTGAGTAATAGTCCATGAAACGGGCCAGAATCGGCCAAAACTGCGAGTGTTGATGACCGACACGTAAACACACCCAGGGTTCGTTAATCGTGTAAATCACTCTGGGACCCTAAAATAGTGAGTAATAGTCCATGAAACGGGCCAGAATCGGCCAAAACTGCGAGTGTTGATGACCGACACGTAAACACACCCAGGGTTTGTTAATCGTGTAAATCACTCTGGGACCCCAAAACAGTGAGTAATAGTCCATGAAACGGGCCAGAATCGGCCAAAAACTGTGAGTGTTGATGACCGACACGTAAACACACCCAGGGTTCGTTAATCGTGTAAATCACTCTGGGACCCCAAAGCGGTGAGTAATAGTCCATGAAAGCGGGCGAGAATCGGCCAAAAGCTGCAGTGTTGATGACCGACACGTAAACACACCCGGGTTAGTTAATCGTGTAAATCACTCTGGGACCCTAAAATAGTGAGTAATAGTCCATGAAACGGGCCAGAATCGGCCAAAACTGCGAGTGTTGATGACCGACACGTAAACACACCCAAGTTTCGTTAATCGTGTAAATCTCTCTGGGACCCTAAAATAGTGAGTAATAGTCCATGAAGCGGGCGAGAATCCATGAAGCGGGCGAGAATCAAATGCTGCCAAAAGCTGCGAGTGTTGATGACCGACGTAAACACACCCGGGGTTTGTTAATCGTGTAAATCACTCTGGGACCCCAAAACAGTGAGTAATAGTCCATGAAACGGGCCAGAATCGGCCAAAACTGCGAGTGTTGATGACCGACACGTAAACACACCCAGGGTTCGTTAATCGTGTAAATCACTCTGGGACCCCAAAACAGTGAGTAATAGTCCATGAAACGGGCCAGAATCGGCCAAAACTGCGAGTGTTGATGACCGACACGTAAACACACCCAGGGTTCGTTAATCGTGTAAATCACTCTGGGACCCCAAAACAGTGAGTAATAGTCCATGAAACGGGCCAGAATCGGCCAAAAGCTGCAGTGTTGATGACCGACACGTAAACACACCCAGGGTTCGTTAATCGTGTAAATCACTCTGGGACCCCAAAACAGTGAGTAATAGTCCATGAAAGCGGGCGAATCGGCCAAAATCGGCCAAAAGCTGCAAAGTGTTGATGACCGAGAACGTAAACACACCGTAAACACACCCGGGGTTAGTTAATCGTGTAAAAATCTCTGGGACCCCAAAGCGGTGAGTAATAGTCCATGAAAGCGGGCGAGAATCGGCCAAAAGCTGCGAGTGTTGATGACCGACACGTAAACACACCCGGGGTTAGTTAATCGTGTAAATCACTCTGGGACCCAAAAGCAGTGAGTAATAGTCCATGAAAGCGGGCGAGAATCGGCCAAAACTGCAGTGTTGATGACCGACACGTAAACACACACCAGGGTTTGTTAATCGTGTAAATCACTCTGGGACCCCAAAACAGTGAGTAATAGTCCATGAAACGGGCCAGAATCGGCCAAAAGCTGAGTGTTGATGAAACGTAAACACACCCGAGGGTTAGTTAATCGTGTAAATCACTCTGGGACCCCAAAGCGGTGAGTAATAGTCCATGAAAGCGGGCGAGAATCGGCCAAAAGCTGCAGTGTTGATGACCGACACGTAAACACACCCGAGGTTCGTTAATCGTGTAAATCACTCTGGGACCCCAAAATAGTGAGTAATAGTCCATGAAGCGGGCGAGAATCGGCCAAAAGCTGCAGAGTGTTGATGACAAACGTAAACACAACCGAGGGTTCGTTAATCGTGTAAATCTCTGGGACCCCAAAGCGGTGAGTAATAGTCCATGAAGCGGGCGAGAATCGGCCAAAAGCTGCAGTGTTGATGACCGACACGTAAACACACCCGGGGTTAGTTAATCGTGTAAATCACTCTGGGACCCCAAAGCAGTGAGTAATAGTCCATGAAAGCGGGCGAGAATCGGCCAAAGCTGCAGTGTTGATGACCGACACGTAAACACACCCCAGGGTTCGTTAATCGTGTAAATCACTCTGGGACCCCAAAACAGTGAGTAATAGTCCATGAAACGGGCCAGAATCGGCCAAAACTGCGAGTGTTGATGACCGACACGTAAACACACCCAGGGTTCGTTAATCGTGTAAATCACTCTGGGACCCCAAAGCGGTGAGTAATAGTCCATGAAAGCGGGCGGGCGAGTGAATCGGCCACCCGAGGGTTAGTTAATCGTGCTGGGCGAGTGTTGATGAAGCGGGCGAGAACGGCCGCTAAACACACCCGGGGTTCGTTAATCGTGTAAATCACTCTGGGACCCCAAAACAGTGAGTAATAGTCCATGAAACGGGCCAGAATCGGCCAAAACTGCGAGTGTTGATGACCGACACGTAAACACACCCGGGGTTAGTTAATCGTGTAAATCACTCTGGGACCCCAAAATAGTGAGTAATAGTCCATGAAGCGGGCGAGAATCGGCCAAAGCTGCGGCCAAAGTGTTGATGACACGTAAACACACCGAGGTTAGTTAATCGTGTAAATCACTCTGGGACCCCAAAGCGGTGAGTAATAGTCCATGAAGCGGGCGAGAATCGGCCAAAAGCTGCAGTGAGTGTTGATGACCGACACGTAAACACACCCGTTTCGTTAATCGTGTAAATCTCTCTGGGACCCCAAAGCGGTGAGTAATAGTCCATGAAAGCGGGCGAGAATCGGCCAAAAGCTGCAGTGTTGATGACCGACCGTAAACACACCCAGGGTTAGTTAATCGTGTAAATCACTCTGGGACCCCAAAGCGGTGAGTAATAGTCCATGAAAGCGGGCGAGAATCGGCCAAAAGCTGCAGTGTTGATGACCGACACGTAAACACACCCGAGGTTAGTTAATCGTGTAAATCACTCTGGGACCCCAAAATAGTGAGTAATAGTCCATGAAGCGGGCGAGAATCGGCCAAAAGCTGCGAGTGTTGATGACCGACCGTAAACACACGAGGTTAGTTAATCGTAAACACTGGGACCCCAAAGGGTTAGTTAATCGTGTAAATCTCTGGGACCCCAAAACGGTGAGTAATAGTCCATGAAAGCGGGGTGAGAATCGGCCAAAAGCGGGCGAGTGTTGATGACCGACACGTAAACACACCCGGGGTTAGTTAATCGTGTAAATCACTCTGGGACCCCAAAAGCGGTGAGTAATAGTCCATGAAAGCGGGCGAGAATCGGCCAAAAGCTGCAGTGTTGATGACCGACACGTAAACACACCCGGGGTTAGTTAATCGTGTAAATCACTCTGGGACCCCAAAATAGTGAGTAATAGTCCATGAAGCGGGCGAGAATCGGCCAAAAGCTGCGAGTGTTGATGACCAAACACGTAAACACACCCGGGGTTAGTTAATCGTGTAAATCACTCTGGGACCCCAAAAGCGGTGAGTAATAGTCCATGAAGCGGGCGAGAATCGGAATCGGCCGTAAACAAAGCTGTTAGTGTTGATGACCTGGGACACGTAAACACATGACCGAACCCACACCCGGGGTTAGTTAATCGTGTAAATCACTCTGGGACCCCAAAAGCGGTGAGTAATAGTCCATGAAGCGGGCGAGAATCGGCCAAAAGCTGCGAGTGTTGATGACCGACACGTAAACACACCCGGGGTTAGTTAATCGTGTAAATCACTCTGGGACCTCAAAAGCGGTGAGTAATAGTCCATGAAAGCGGGCGAGAATCGGCCAAAAGCTGCAGTGTTGATGACCGACACGTAAACACACCCTAGGGTCGTTAATCGTGTAAATCTCTCTGGGACCCTAAAATAGTGAGTAATAGTCCATGAAACGGGCCAGAATCGGCCAAAACTGCGAGTGTTGATGACCGACACGTAAACACACCCGGGGTTAGTTAATCGTGTAAATCTCTGGGACCCCAAAGCGGTGAGTAATAGTCCATGAAAGCGGGCGAGAATCGGCCAAAAGCTGCAGTGTTGATGACCGACACGTAAACACACCCCAGGGTTCGTTAATCGTGTAAATCACTCTGGGACCCAAAAGCGGTGAGTAATAGTCCATGAAAGCGGGCGAGAATCGGCCAAAAGCTGCAGTGTTGATGACCGACACGTAAACACACCCAGGGTTAGTTAATCGTGTAAATCACTCTGGGACCCTAAAATAGTGAGTAATAGTCCATGAAGCGGGCGAGAATCGGCCAAAGCTGCAGTGTTGATGACCAAACACGTAAACACACCCGGGGTTAGTTAATCGTGTAAATCACTCTGGGACCCCAAAGCGGTGAGTAATAGTCCATGAAGCGGGCGAGAATCGGCCAAAAGCTGCGAGTGTTGATGACCGACCGTAAACACACCCGAGGGTTAGTTAATCGTGTAAATCACTCTGGGACCCCAAAGCGGTGAGTAATAGTCCATGAAGCGGGCGAGAATCGGCCAAAAGCTGCAGTGTTGATGACCGACACGTAAACACACCCCAGGGTTAGTTAATCATGTAAATCACTCTGGGACCTCAAAACAGTGAGTAATAGTCCATGAAAGCGGGCGAATCGGAATCGGCCAAAGCTGCAGTGTTGATGTGTAAACACGTAAACACACCCAGGGTTAGTTAATCGTGTAAATCACTCTGGGACCCTAAAATAGTGAGTAATAGTCCATGAAGCGGGCGAGAATCGGCCAAAAGCTGCGAAGTGTTGATGACCGACACGTAAACACACCCGAGGGTTAGTTAATCGTGTAAATCTCTGGGACCCCAAAGCGGTGAGTAATAGTCCATGAAGCGGGCGAGAATCGGCCAAAAGCTGCGAGTGTTGATGACCGACACGTAAACACACCCGAGGGTTAGTTAATCGTGTAAATCACTCTGGGACCCCAAAGCGGTGAGTAATAGTCCATGAAGCGGGCGAGAATCGGCCAAAAGCTGCAGTGTTGATGACCGACACGTAAACACACACCCGGGGTTAGTTAATCGTGTAAATCACTCTGGGACCCCAAAATAGTGAGTAATAGTCCATGAAAGCGGGCAGTGTTGATGACGAATCGGCCAAAAGCTGTAGTGTTGAGAATGCCAAAAGCCAGTGTTGACACGTAAACACACCCGAGGGTTAGTTAATCGTGTAAATCACTCTGGGACCCCAAAGCGGTGAGTAATAGTCCATGAAGCGGGCGAGAATCGGCCAAAGCTGCGAGTGTTGATGACCGACCGTAAACACACCCGGGGTTAGTTAATCGTGTAAATCTCTGGGACCCCAAAGCGGTGAGTAATAGTCCATGAAGCGGGCGAGAATCGGCCAAAAGCTGCGAGTGTTGATGACCGACACGTAAACACACCCGGGGTTAGTTAATCGTGTAAATCACTCTGGGACCTCAAAGCGGTGAGTAATAGTCCATGAAGCGGGCGAGAATTGGCCAAAAGCTGCAGTGTTGATGACTGACACGTAAACACACCCCAGGGTTCGTTAATCGTGTAAATCACTCCGGGACCCTAAAATAGTGAGTAATACTCCATGAAACGGGCCAGAATCGGCCAAAACTGACCGACACGTAAACACACCCCAGGGTTCGTTAATCGTGTAAATCTCTCTGGGACCCCCAAACAGTGAGTAATAGTCCATGAAACCGGCCAGAATCGGCCAAAACTGCGAGTGTTGATGTAAACACACCCGTTTAGTTAACGTGTAAACACACCCCCGGGGTTAGTTAATCGTGTAAATCACTCTGGGACCTCAAAGCGGTGAGTAATAGTCCATGAAATAGTGAGGCCAGAGCGGGCGGCCAAAAGCTGCAGTGTTGATGACCAACACGTAAACACACCCAGGGTTAGTTAATCGTGTAAATCACTCTGGGACCCTAAAATAGTGAGTAATAGTCCATGAAGCGGGCGAGAATCGGCCAAAAGCTGCGAGTGTTGATGACCGACACGTAAACACACCCGGGGTTAGTTAATCGTGTAAATCACTCTGGGACCCAAAGCGGTGAGTAATAGTCCATGAAAGCGGGCGAGAATCGGCCAAAAGCTGCGAGTGTTGATGACCGACACGTAAACACACCCAGGGTTAGTTAATCGTGTAAATCACTCTGGGACCCCAAAAGCGGTGAGTAATAGTCCATGAAGCGGGCGAAGAATCGGCCAAAGCTGCAGTGTTGATGACCGACACGTAAACACACCCAGGGTTAGTTAATCGTGTAAATCTCTGGGACCCCAAAGCAGTGAGTAATAGTCCATGAAGCGGGCGAGAATCGGCCAAAAGCTGCAGTGTTGATGACCGACACGTAAACACACCCGGGGTTAGTTAATCGTGTAAATCACTCTGGGACCCCAAAATAGTGAGTAATAGTCCATGAAACGGGCCAGAATCGGCCAAAACTGCGAGTGTTGATGACCGACACGTAAACACACCCCAGGGTTCGTTAATCGTGTAAATCACTCTGGGACCCCAAAGCGGTGAGTAATAGTCCATGAAGCGGGCGAGAATCGGCCAAAGCTGGAGTGTTGATGACCGACACGTAAACACACCCGGGGTTAGTTAATCGTGTAAATCACTCTGGGACCCCAAAGCAGTGAGTAATAGTCCATGAAGCGGGCGAGAATCGGCCAAAAGCTGCAGTGTTGATGACCGACACGTAAACACACCCGGGTTTTACGTTAATCGTGTAAATCACTCTGGGACCCTAAAATAGTGAGTAAAGTCCATAGTGAGTAATAGTCCATGAAAGCGGGCGTGTAAAATCGGCAAAGCGGTGAGTAATAAGCTGCTGAGTGTTGATGACCGACACGTAAACACACCCCAGGGTTCGTTAATCGTGTAAATCTCTCTGGGACCCCCAAACAGTGAGTAATAGTCCATGAAACCGGCCAGAATCGGCCAAAACTGCGAGTGTTGATGACCGACACGTAAACACACCCGGGGTTAGTTAATCGTGTAAATCACTGGGACCCCAAAGCGGTGAGTAATAGTCCATGAAAGCGGGCGAGAATCGGCCAAAAGCTGCAGTGTTGATGACCGACACGTAAACACACCCAGGGTTAATCGTTAATGGGACCCTAAAATAGTGAGTAGTAAATCACTCTGGGACCGTAAAAGCGGTGAGTAATAGTCCATGAGTAATAGTCCATGAAGCGGCGAGAATCGGCCAAAAGCTGCAGTGTTGATGACCGACACGTAAACACACCCGGGGTTCGTTAATCGTGTAAATCACTGGGACCCCAAAGCGGTGAGTAATAGTCCATGAAGCGGGCGAGAATCGGCCAAAAGCTGCGAGTGTTGATGACCGACACGTAAACACACCCGGGGTTAGTTAATCGTGTAAATCACTCTGGGACCCCAAAGCAGTGAGTAATAGTCCATGAAGCGGGCGAGAATCGGCCAAAAGCTGCAGTGTTGATGACCGACACGTAAACACACCCGGTTTGTTAATCGTGTAAATCACTCGGGACCCCAAAATAGTGAGTAATAGTCCATGAAAGCGGGCGAATAAACACACACCCCAGGGTTCGTTAATCGTGTAAATCTCTCTGGGACCCCAAAACAGTGAGTAATAGTCCATGAAACGGGCCAGAATCGGCCAAAACTGCGAGTGTTGATGACCGACACGTAAACACACCCCAGGGTTCGTTAATCGTGTAAATCACTCTGGGACCCCAAAACAGTGAGTAATAGTCCATGAAGCGGGCGAGAATCGGCCAAAAGCTGCAGTGTTGATGACCGACACGTAAACACACCCAGGGTTAGTTAATCGTGTAAATCACTCTGGGACCCTAAAAGCAGTGAGTAATAGTCCATGAAACGGGCCAGAATCGGCCAAAACTGCGAGTGTTGATGACCGACACGTAAACACACCCCAGGGTTCGTTAATCGTGTAAATCACTCTGGGACCCTAAAATAGTGAGTAATAGTCCATGAAACGGGCCAGAATCGGCCAAAACTGCGAGTGTTGATGACCGACACGTAAACACACCCGGGGTTAGTTAATCGTGTAAATCTCTGGGACCCCAAAGCGGTGAGTAATAGTCCATGAAAGCGGGCGAGAATCGGCCAAAGCTGCGAGTGTTGATGACCGTAAACACGTAAACACACCCGAGGGTTAGTTAATCGTGTAAATCACTCTGGGACCCCGTGTAAAAGCAGTGAGTAATAGTCCATGAAGCGGGCGAGAATCGGCCAAAAGCTGCAGTGTTGATGACCGACACGTAAACACACCCGAGGGTTAGTTAATCGTGTAAATCACTCTGGGACCCTAAAATAGTGAGTAATAGTCCATGAAACGGGCCAGAATCGGCCAAAACTGCGAGTGTTGATGACCGACACGTAAACACAACCCTGGGTTCGTTAATCGTGTAAATCACTCTGGGACCCCAAAGCGGTGAGTAATAGTCCATGAAAGCGGGCGAGAATCGGCCAAAACTGCGAGTGTTGATGACCGACACGTAAACACACCCCAGGGTTAGTTAATCGTGTAAATCACTCTGGGACCCCAAAACAGTGAGTAATAGTCCATGAAACGGGCCAGAATCGGCCAAAACTGCGAGTGTTGATGACCGACACGTAAACACACCCGGGGTTAGTTAATCGTGTAAATCACTCTGGGACCCCAAAGCGGTGAGTAATAGTCCATGAAACGGGCCAGAATCGGCCAAAACTGCGAGTGTTGATGACCGACACGTAAACACACCCGGGGTTCGTTAATCGTGTAAATCACTCTGGGACCCAAAATAGTGAGTAATAGTCCATGAAACGGGCTAGAATCGGCCAAAGCTGCAGTGTTGATGACCGACGGGGTTAGTTAACGTAAACACAGTCCATGAAAGCGGGCGAGGGTTTAGTTAATCGTGTAAATCACTCTGGGACCCCAAAGCGGTGAGTAATAGTCCATGAAGCGGGCGAGAATCGGCCAAAAGCTGAGTGTTGATGACCCGACCGTAAACACACCCGAGGGTTAGTTAATCGTGTAAATCACTCTGGGACCCCAAAGCAGTGAGTAATAGTCCATGAAACGGGCCAGAATCGGCCAAAACTGCGGTGTTGATTACCGACACGTAAACACACCCAGGGTTTGTTAATCGTGAAAATCACTCCGGGACCCCAAAATAGTGAGTAATAGTCCATGAAACGGGCCAGAATCGGCCAAAACTGCTAGTGTTGATGACCGACACGTAAACACACCGGGGTTAGTTAATCGTGTAAATCTCTGGGACCCAAAAGCGGTGAGTAATAGTCCATGAAGCGGGCGAGAATCGGCCAAAAGCTGCGAGTGTTGATGACCGACACGTAAACACACCCGGGGTTAGTTAATCGTGTAAATCACTCTGGGACCCCAAAGCAGTGAGTAATAGTCCATGAAGCGGGCGAGAATCGGCCAAAAGCTGCAGTGTTGATGACCGACACGTAAACACACCCGAGGGTTAGTTAATCGTGTAAATCACTCTGGGACCCTAAAATAGTGAGTAATAGTCCATGAAGCGGGCGAATCGGAATCAGTGGCCGTAAAGCACCCGAGTGTTGATGACCCAAACGTAAACACACGGGCCAGTGTTGGTTAAACACACCCGGGGTTAGTTAATCGTGTAAATCTCTGGGACCCCAAAGCGGTGAGTAATAGTCCATGAAAGCGGGCGAGAATCGGCCAAAAGCTGCGAGTGTTGATGACCGACACGTAAACACACCCAGGGTTAGTTAATCGTGTAAATCACTCTGGGACCCCAAAGCAGTGAGTAATAGTCCATGAAAGCGGGCGAGAATCGGCCAAAAGCTGCAGTGTTGATGACCGACACGTAAACACACCCGTTAAGGGTTAGTTAATCGTGTAAATCACTCTCGGGACTCTGGGACCCCAAATAGTGAGTAATAGTCCATGAAAGCGGGCGAGAATCGGCCAAAAGCTGCGAGTGTTGATGACCGACACGTAAACACACCCGGGGTTAGTTAATCGTGTAAATCTCTGGGACCCCAAAAGCGGTGAGTAATAGTCCATGAAGCGGGCGAGAATCGGCCAAAGCTGCGAGTGTTGATGACGACACGTAAACACACCCGGGGTTAGTTAATCGTGTAAATCACTCTGGGACCCCAAAGCGGTGAGTAATAGTCCATGAAAGCGGGCGAGAATCGGCCAAAGCTGCTGCAGTGTTGATGACCGACACGTAAACACACCCCAGGGTTCGTTAATCGTGTAAATCACTCTGGGACCCCAAAACAGTGAGTAATAGTCCATGAAACGGGCCAGAATCGGCCAAAACTGCGAGTGTTGATGACCGACACGTAAACACACCCCAGGGTTCGTTAATCGTGTAAATCTCTCTGGGACCCCAAAACAGTGAGTAATAGTCCATGAAACCGGCCAGAATCGGCCAAAACTGCGAGTGTTGATGACCGACACGTAAACACACCCCAGGGTTCGTTAATCGTGTAAATCTCTCTGGGACCCCAAAACAGTGAGTAATAGTCCATGAAACGGGCCAGAATCGGCCAAAACTGCGAGTGTTGATGACCGACACGTAAACACACCCAGGGTTAGTTAATCGTGTAAATCACTCTGGGACCCCAAAAGCAGTGAGTAATAGTCCATGAAGCGGGCGAGAATCGGCCAAAAGCTGCGAGTGTTGATGATGACGCGTAAACACACCCGAGGGTTAGTTAATCGTGTAAATCACTCTGGGACCCCAAAATAGTGAGTAATAGTCCATGAAGCGGGCGAGAATCGGCCAAAAGCTGCAGTGTTGATGACCGACACGTAAACACACCCGAGGTTACGTTAATCGTGTAAATCACTGGGACCCCAAAGCGGTGAGTAATAGTCCATGAAGCGGGCGAGAATCGGCCAAAAGCTGCAGTGTTGATGACCGACCGTAAACACACCGGGGTTCGTTAATCGTGTAAATCACTCTGGGACCCCAAAAGCGGTGAGTAATAGTCCATGAAGCGGCGAGAATCGGCCAAAAGCTGCAGTGTTGATGACCGACACGTAAACACACCCGAGGGTTAGTTAATCGTGTAAATCACTCTGGGACCCCAAAAGCAGTGAGTAATAGTCCATGAAGCGGGCGAGAATCGGCCAAAAGCTGCAGTGTTGATGACCGACACGTAAACACACCCCAGGGTTTGTTAATCGTGTAAATCACCCTGGGACCCCAAAACAGTGAGTAATAGTCCATGAAACGGGCCAGAATCGGCCAAAACTCTGAGTGTTGATGACCGACACGTAAACACACCAAGGGTTCGTTAATCGTGTAAATCACTCTGGGACCCCAAAACAGTGAGTAATAGTCCATGAAACGGGCCAGAATCGGCCAAAACTGCGAGTGTTGATGACCGACACGTAAACACACCCCAGGGTTTGTTAATCGTGTAAATCACCCTGGGACCCCAAAACAGTGAGTAATAGTCCATGAAACGGGCGAGAATCGGCCAAAAGCTGCAGTGTTGATGACCGACACGTAAACACACCCAGGGTTAGTTAATCGTGTAAATCACTCTGGGACCCCAAAACAGTGAGTAATAGGCCATGAAACGGGCGAGAATCGGCCAAAAGCTGCGAGTGTTGATGACCGACCGTAAACACACCCGGGGTTAGTTAATCGTGTAAATCACTCTGGGACCCCGGTGAAAAGCGGTGAGTAATAGTCCATGAAGCGGGCGAGAATCGGCCAAAAGCTGCGAGTGTTGATGACCGACACGTAAACACACCCGGGGTTAGTTAATCGTGTAAATCACTCTGGGACCCCAAAGCGGTGAGTAATAGTCCATGAAGCGGGCGAGAATCGGCCAAAAGCTGCAGTGTTGATGACCGACACGTAAACACACCCAGGGTTAGTTAATCGTGTAAATCACTCTGGGACCCCAAAATAGTGAGTAATAGTCCATGAAAGCGGGCGAGAATCGGCCAAAACTGCGAGTGTTGATGACCGACACGTAAACACACCCCAGGGTTCGTTAATCGTGTAAATCACTCTGGGACCCCAAAACAGTGAGTAATAGTCCATGAAACGGGCCAGAATCGGCCAAAGCTGCGAGTGTTGATGACCGACACGTAAACACACCCCAGGGTTAGTTAATCGTGTAAATCACTCTGGGACCCCAAAACAGTGAGTAATAGTCCATGAAACGGGCCAGAATCGGCCAAAACTGCGAGTGTTGATGACCGACACGTAAACACACCCGGTGGGTAATTAAGCGGGCGAGAATCGGCCAAAAGCTGCGAGTGTTGATAAATAAACACACCCGAGGTTAGTTAATCGTGTAAATCACTCTGGGACCCCAAAACAGTGAGTAATAGTCCATGAAACGGGCCAGAATCGGCCAAAGCTGCGAGTGTTGATGACCGACACGTAAACACACCCCAGGGTTAGTTAATCGTGTAAATCACTCTGGGACCCCAAAACAGTGAGTAATAGTCCATGAAACGGGCCAGAATCGGCCAAAACTGCGAGTGTTGATGACCGACACGTAAACACACCCCAGGGTTCGTTAATCGTGTAAATCACTCTGGGACCCCAAAACAGTGAGTAATAGTCCATGAAACGGGCCAGAATCGGCCAAAACTGCGAGTGTTGATGACCGACACGTAAACACACCCCAGGGTTCGTTAATCGTGTAAATCACTCTGGGACCCCAAAACAGTGAGTAATAGTCCATGAAACGGGCCAGAATCGGCCAAAACTGCAGTGTTGATGACCGACACGTAAACACACCCAGGGTTCGTTAATCGTGTAAATCACTCTGGGACCCCAAAACAGTGAGTAATAGTCCATGAAACGGGCGAATCGGAATCGGCCAAAAGCTGCAGTGTTGATGACCGACCCCAAACGGTGAGTAACGTAAACACACCGAGGGTTACGTTAATCGTGTAAATCTCTGGGACCCCAAAGCGGTGAGTAATAGTCCATGAAGCGGGCGAGAATCGGCCAAAAGCTGCGAGTGTTGATGACCGACACGTAAACACACCCGGGGTTAGTTAATCGTGTAAATCACTCTGGGACCTCAAAAGCGGTGAGTAATAGTCCATGAAAGCGGGCGAGAATCGGCCAAAAGCTGCAGTGTTGATGACCAACACGTAAACACAACCACCCGGGGTTAGTTAATCGTGTAAATCACTCTGGGACCCCAAAACAGTGAGTAATAGTCCATGAAACGGGCCAGAATCGGCCAAAACTGCGAGTGTTGATGACCGACACGTAAACACACCCCAGGGTTTGTTAATCGTGTAAATCACCCTGGGACCCCAAAACAGTGAGTAATAGTCCATGAAACGGGCCAGAATCGGCCAAAACTGTGAGTGTTGATGACCGACACGTAAACACACCAAGGGTTCGTTAATCGTGTAAATCACTCTGGGACCCCAAAACAGTGAGTAATAGTCCATGAAACGGGCCAGAATCGGCCAAAACTGCGAGTGTTGATGACCGACACGTAAACACACCGGGTTTCGTTAATCGTGTAAATCACTCTGGGACCCCAAAACAGTGAGTAATAGTCCATGAAACGGGCCAGAATCGGCCAAAACTGCGAGTGTTGATGACGACACGTAAACACACCCAGGGTTCGTTAATCGTGTAAATCACTCTGGGACCCCAAAATAGTGAGTAATAGTCCATGAAACGGGCCAGAATCGGCCAAAAGCTGCAGTGTTGATGACCGACACGTAAACACACCCGAGGGTTAGTTAATCGTGTAAATCACTCTGGGACCCCAAAAGCGGTGAGTGAGTAATAGTCCATGAAGCGGGCGAGAATCGGAGAAAAGCTGCGAGTGTTGATGACCGACATGTAAACACACCCGGTTTAGTTAATCGTGTAAATCACTCTGGGACCCCAAAAGCGGTGAGTAATAGTCCATGTAAAAAATAGTGGGCGAGAATCGGCCAAAAGCTGCAGTGTTGATGACCGACACGTAAACACACCCGGGGTTCGTTAATCGTGTAAATCACTCTGGGACCCCAAAATAGTGAGTAATAGTCCATGAACACGCGGGTTAGTTAATCGTGTAAATCACTCTGGGACCCCAAAAGCGGTGAGTAATAGTCCATGAAGCGGGCGAAATCGGCCAAAAGCTGAGTGTTGATGACCAACACGTAAACACACCGAGGGTTAGTTAATCGTGTAAATCACTCTGGGACCCCAAAAGCGGTGAGTAATAGTCCATGAAGCGGGCGAGAATCGGCCAAAAGCTGCGAGTGTTGATGACCGACACGTAAACACACCCGAGGGTTAGTTAATCGTGTAAATCACTCTGGGACCCCAAAGCGGTGAGTAATAGTCCATGAAAGCGGGCGAGAATCGGCCAAAAGCTGCGAGTGTTGATGACCGACACGTAAACACACCCCAGGGTTAGTTAATCGTGTAAATCACTCTGGGACCCCAAAACAGTGAGTAATAGTCCATGAAACGGGCGAGAATCGGCCAAAAGTGTTGATGACCGACACGTGTTGTTAATCGTGTAAATCACTCTGGGACCCAGTGAGTAAAGTCCATGAAGCGAGAATCGGCCGAGGTTACGTAAAATCGTTGTTAATCGTGTAAATCTCTGGGACCCCAAAAGCGGTGAGTAATAGTCCATGAAGCGGGCGAGAATCGGCCAAAAGCTGCGAGTGTTGATGACCGACACGTAAACACACCCAGGGTTAGTTAATCGTGTAAATCACTCTGGGACCCCAAAGCGGTGAGTAATAGTCCATGAAGCGGGCGAGAATCGGCCAAAAGCTGCGAGTGTTGATGACCGACACGTAAACACACCCCGGGTTAGTTAATCGTGTAAATCACTCTGGGACCCAAAAGCAGTGAGTAATAGTCCATGAAAGCGGGCGAGAATCGGCCAAAAGCTGCAGTGTTGATGACCAACACGTAAACACACACCCAGGGTTAGTTAATCGTGTAAATCACTGGGACCCTAAAATAGTGAGTAATAGTCCATGAAGCGGGCGAGAATCGGCCAAAAGCTGCGAGTGTTGATGACCGTAAACACGTAAACACACCCAGGGTTAGTTAATCGTGTAAATCTCTGGGACCCCAAAGCGGTGAGTAATAGTCCATGAAAGCGGGCGAGAATCGGCCAAAAGCTGCGAGTGTTGATGACCGACACGTAAACACACCCGAGGGTTAGTTAATCGTGTAAATCACTCTGGGACCCCAAAAGCGGTGAGTAATAGTCCATGAAAGCGGGCGAGAATCGGCCAAAAGCTGCAGTGTTGATGACCGACACGTAAACACACCCAGGGTTAGTTAATCGTGTAAATCACTCTGGGACCCTAAAATAGTGAGTAATAGTCCATGAAGCGGGCGAGAATCGGACCCAAAAGCTGAGTAATAGTGTTGAATGGCCAAAACTGCGAGTGTTGATAAACACACCCGAGGGTTAGTTAATCGTGTAAATCACTCTGGGACCCCAAAAGCGGTGAGTAATAGTCCATGAAACGGGCTAGAATCGGCCAAAACTGCGAGTGTTGATGACCGACACGTAAACACACCCCAGGGTTCGTTAATCGTGTAAATCACTCTGGGACCTCAAAACAGTGAGTAATAGTCCATGAAACCGGCCAGAATTGGCCAAAAGCTGCAGTGTTGATGACCGACACGTAAACACACCCGGGTTAGTTAATCGTGTAAATCACTCTGGGACCCTAAAATAGTGAGTAATACTCCATGAAACGGGCCAGAATCGGCCAAAAGCTGCAGTGTTGATGACAACGTAAACACACCAGGGTTCGTTAATCGTGTAAATCACTCTGGGACCCTAAAATAGTGAGTAATAGTCCATGAAACGGGCCAGAATCGGCCAAAACTGCGAGTGTTGATGACCGACACGTAAACACACCCCAGGGTTCGTTAATCGTGTAAATCTCTGGGACCCCAAAACAGTGAGTAATAGTCCATGAAACGGGCCAGAATCGGCCAAAACTGCGAGTGTTGATGACCGACACGTAAACACACCCCAGGGTTCGTTAATCGTGTAAATCACTCTGGGACCTCAAAACAGTGAGTAATAGTCCATGAAACCGGCCAGAATTGGCCAAAACTGCGAGTGTTGATGACCAACACGTAAACACAACCCAGGTTTCGTTAATCGTGTAAATCACTCTGGGACCCTAAAATAGTGAGTAATAGTCCATGAAACGGGCCAGAATCGGCCAAAACTGCGAGTGTTGATGACCGACACGTAAACACACCCCAGGGTTCGTTAATCGTGTAAATCTCTCTGGGACCCCAAAACAGTGAGTAATAGTCCATGAAACGGGCCAGAATCGGCCAAAACTGCGAGTGTTGATGACCGACACGTAAACACACCCCAGGGTTAGTTAATCATGTAAATCACTCTGGGACCCCAAAGCGGTGAGTAATAGTCCATGAAGCGGGCGAGAATCGGCCAAAAGCTGCAGTGTTGATGACCGACACGTAAACACACCCGAGGGTTAGTTAATCGTGTAAATCACTCTGGGACCCCTCAAAATAGTGAGTAATAGTCCATGAAGCGGGCGAGAATCGGCCAAAAGCTGCAGTGTTGATGACCAACACGTAAACACACCCAGGGTTCGTTAATCGTGTAAATCACTGGGACCCTAAAATAGTGAGTAATAGTCCATGAAACGGGCCAGAATCGGCCAAAACTGCGAGTGTTGATGACCGACACGTAAACACACCCGGGGTTAGTTAATCGTGTAAATCTCTGGGACCCCAAAACAGTGAGTAATAGTCCATGAAACGGGCTAGAATCGGCCAAAACTGCGAGTGTTGATGACCGACACGTAAACACACCCCAGGGTTCGTTAATCGTGTAAATCACTCTGGGACCTCAAAACAGTGAGTAATAGTCCATGAAACCGGCCAGAATTGGCCAAAACTGCGAGTGTTGATGACCAACACGTAAACACACCCAGGTTTCGTTAATCGTGTAAATCACTCTGGGACCCTAAAATAGTGAGTAATAGTCCATGAAACGGGCCAGAATCGGCCAAAACTGCGAGTGTTGATGACCGACACGTAAACACACCCCAGGGTTCGTTAATCGTGTAAATCTCTCTGGGACCCCAAAACAGTGAGTAATAGTCCATGAAACGGGCCAGAATCGGCCAAAACTGCGAGTGTTGATGACCGACACGTAAACACACCCCAGGGTCGTTAATCGTGTAAATCTCTCTGGGACCCCAAAACAGTGAGTAATAGTCCATGAAACGGGCTAGAATCGGCCAAAACTGCGAGTGTTGATGACCGACACGTAAACACACCCAGGGTTCGTTAATCGTGTAAATCACTCTGGGACCCCAAAACAGTGAGTAATAGTCCATGAAACGGGCTAGAATCGGCCAAAAGCTGACCCCAAAGAGTGTTGATGACCAAAACGTAAACACACACCCGGGTTAGTTAATCGTGTAAATCTCTGGGACCCCAAAAGCGGTGAGTAATAGTCCATGAAGCGGGCGAGGACCCTGCAGTGTTGATAAAACGTAAACACCGAGGGTTGTTAATCGTGTAAATACTCTGGGTCCAGTGAGTAATAGTCCATGAAAGCGGCGAAGAATCGGCCAAAGCTGCAGTGTTGATGATGACGACCGTAAACACACCCAGGGTTTGTTAATCGTGTAAATCACTCTGGGACCCCAAAACAGTGAGTAATAGTCCATGAAACGGGCCAGAATCGGCCAAAACTGCGAGTGTTGATGACCGACACGTAAACACACCCAGGGTTCGTTAATCGTGTAAATCACTCTGGGACCCCAAAACAGTGAGTAATAGTCCATGAAACGGGCCAGAATCGGCCAAAACTGCAGTGTTGATAACCGACATGTAAACACACCCCAGGGTTAGTTAATCATGTAAATCACTCTGGGACCTCAAAACAGTGAGTAATAGTCCATGAAACCGGCCAGAATTGGCCAAAACTGCGAGTGTTGATGACCAACACGTAAACACAACCCAGGTTTCGTTAATCGTGTAAATCACTCTGGGACCCTAAAATAGTGAGTAATAGTCCATGAAGCGGGCGAATCGGAATCGGCCAAAGCTGCAGTGTTGATCGTAACACGTAAACACAGTCCATGGGTTACGTTAATCTGTAAATCGAGGGTTAGTTAATCGTGTAAATCTCTGGGAGTGAGTAATAGTCCATGAAAGCGGGCGAGAACACGTAAACACACCCGGGGTTAGTTAATCGTGTAAATCTCTGGGACCCCAAAGCGGTGAGTAATAGTCCATGAAGCGGGCGAGAATCGGCCAAAAGCTGCGAGTGTTGATGACCGACACGTAAACACACCCGGGGTTAGTTAATCGTGTAAATCACTCTGGGACCTCAAAAGCGGTGAGTAATAGTCCATGAAAGCGGGCGAGAATCGGCCAAAAGCTGCAGTGTTGATGACCGACACGTAAACACACCAGGTTTAGTTAATCGTGTAAATCACTCTGGGACCCTAAAATAGTGAGTAATAGTCCATGAAGCGGGCGAGAATCGGCCAAAAGCTGCAGTGTTGGACACGTAAACACACCCGGGGTTAGTTAATCGTGTAAATCACTCTGGGACCCCAAAACAGTGAGTAATAGTCCATGAAACGGGCCAGAATCGGCCAAAACTGCGAGTGTTGATGACCGACACGTAAACACACCCCAGGGTTCGTTAATCGTGTAAATCACTCTGGGACCCCAAAACAGTGAGTAATAGTCCATGAAACCGGCCAGAATCGGCCAAAACTGCGAGTGTTGATGACCGACACGTAAACACACCAGGGTTTGTTAATCGTGTAAATCACTCTGGGACCCCAAAAACAGTGAGTAATAGTCCATGAAACGGGCCAGAATCGGCCAAAACCTGCGAGTTTTGATTACCGACACGTAAACACACCCAGGGTTTGTTAATCGTGTAAATCACCCTGGGACCCCAAAACAGTGAGTAATAGTCCATGAAACGGGCCAGAATCGGCCAAAACTGTGAGTGTTGATGACCAACACGTAAACACACCAAGGGTTCGTTAATCGTGTAAATCACTCTGGGACCCCAAAACAGTGAGTAATAGGCCATGAAACGGGCCAGAATCGGCCAAAAGCTGCAGTGTTGATGACCGACACGTAAACACACCCGAGGGTTAGTTAATCGTGTAAATCACTCTGGGACCCCAAAGCGGTGAGTAATAGTCCATGAAGCGGGCGAGAATCGGCCAAAGCTGCGAGTGTTGATGACCGACACGTAAACACACCCGGGGTTAGTTAATCGTGTAAATCACTCTGGGACCTCAAAGCGGTGAGTAATAGTCCATGAAAGCGGGCGAGAATCGGCCAAAGCTGCAGTGTTGATGACCGACACGTAAACACACCCAGGGTTAGTTAATCGTGTAAATCACTCTGGGACCCCAAAATAGTGAGTAATAGTCCATGAAGCGGGCGAGAATCGGCCAAAAGCTGCAGTGTTGATGACCGACACGTAAACACACCCGGGGTTAGTTAATCGTGTAAATCACTCTGGGACCCCAAAAGCGGTGAGTAATAGTCCATGAAGCGGGCGAGAATCGGGCGAGTGTTGGACCGACCGTAAACACACCCTGGGTTCGTTAATCGTGTAAATCACTCTGGGACCCCAAAATAGTGAGTAATAGTCCATGAAGCGGGCGAGAACGGCCAAAAGCCAGTGTTGATGACCGACGTAAACACCCGGGGTTAGTTAATCGTGTAAATCACTCTGGGACCCCCAAACAGTGAGTAATAGTCCATGAAACCGGCCAGAATCGGCCAAAACTGCGAGTGTTGATGACCGACACGTAAACACACCCCAGGGTTCGTTAATCGTGTCTCTGGGACCCCAAAACAGTGAGTAATAGTCCACAAAACGGGCCAGAATCGGCCAAAACTGCGAGTGTTGATGACCGACACGTAAACACACCCCAGGGTTCGTTAATCGTGTAAATCACTCTGGGACCTCAAAACAGTGAGTAATAATCCATGAAACCGGCCAGAATTGGCCAAAACTGCGAGTGTTGATGACCGACACGTAAACACAACCAGGGTTTAGTTAATCGTGTAAATCACTCTGGGACCCCTAAAATAGTGAGTAATAGTCCATGAAGCGGGCGAGAATCGGCCAAAAGCTGCGAGTGTTGATGACCGACACGTAAACACACCCGGGGTTAGTTAATCGTGTAAATCACTCTGGGACCCCAAAGCGGTGAGTAATAGTCCATGAAGCGGGCGAATCGGCCAAAAGCTGCGAGTGTGTTGATGACGACACGTAAACACACCGAGGGTTCGTTAATCGTGTAAATCACTCTGGGACCCCAAAGCAGTGAGTAATAGTCCATGAAAGCGGGCGAGAATCGGCCAAAAGCTGCAGTGTTGATGACCGACACGTAAACACACCCAGGGTTAGTTAATCGTGTAAATCACTCTGGGACCCCAAAATAGTGAGTAATAGTCCATGAAACGGGCCAGAATCGGCCAAAACTGCGAGTGTTGATGACCGACACGTAAACACACCCAGGGTTAGTTAATCGTGTAAATCACTGGGACCCTAAAATAGTGAGTAATAGTCCATGAAAGCGGGCGAGAATCGGCCAAAAGCTGCGAGTGTTGATGACAACCGTAAACACACCCAGGGTTCGTTAATCGTGTAAATCTCTCTGGGACCCCAAAACAGTGAGTAATAGTCCATGAAACGGGCCAGAATCGGCCAAAACTGCGAGTGTTGATGACCGACACGTAAACACACCCCAGGGTTCGTTAATCGTGTAAATCACTCTGGGACCTCAAAACAGTGAGTAATAATCCATGAAACCGGCCAGAATCGGCCAAAACTGCGAGTGTTGATGACCGACACGTAAACACACCCTAGGGTCGTTAATCGTGTAAATCTCTCTGGGACCCCAAAACAGTGAGTAATAGTCCATGAAACGGGCTAGAATCGGCCCAAAAAAGCTGCGAGTGTTGATGACCGACACGTAAACACACCCGGGGTTAGTTAATCGTGTAAATCACTCTGGGACCCCAAAGCGGTGAGTAATAGTCCATGAAGCCGGCCAGAATCGGCCAAAACTGCAGTGTTGATGACCGACACGTAAACACACCCAAGGTTCGTTAATCGTGTAAATCACTCTGGGACCCCAAAATAGTGAGTAATAGTCCATGAAACGGGCCAGAATCGGCCAAAACTGCGAGTGTTGATGACCGACACGTAAACACACCCCAGGGTTCGTTAATCGTGTAAATCACTCAGGACCCCAAAACAGTGAGTAATAGTCCATGAAAGCGGGCGAGAATCGGCCAAAAGCTGCAGTGTTGATGACCAAACACGTAAACACACCCGGGGTTAGTTAATCGTGTAAATCACTCTGGGACCCCAAAGCGGTGAGTAATAGTCCATGAAAGCGGGCGAGAATCGGCCAAAAGCTGCAGTGTTGATGACCGACACGTAAACACACCCAGGGTTAGTTAATCGTGTAAATCACTCTGGGACCCTAAAAGCAGTGAGTAATAGTCCATGAAGCGGGCGAGAATCGGCCAAAGCTGCGAGTGTTGATGACCGACACGTAAACACACCAGGTTTAGTTAATCGTGTAAATCACTCTGGGACCCCAAAGCAGTGAGTAATAGTCCATGAAGCGGGCGAGAATCGGGCCGTAAACACTGCGAGAGTGTTGTAAATCTCTCGGGACCCCAAAGCAGTGAGTAATAGTCCATGAACACGTAAACACACACCGAGGGTTAGTTAATCGTGTAAATCACTCTGGGACCCCAAAGCGGTGAGTAATAGTCCATGAAGCGGGCGAGAATCGGCCAAAAGCTGCAGTGTTGATGACCGACACGTAAACACACCCCAGGGTTAGTTAATCGTGTAAATCACTCTGGGACCCTAAAATAGTGAGTAATAGTCCATGAAACGGGCCAGAATCGGCCAAAACTGCGAGTGTTGATGACCGACACGTAAACACACCCGGGGTTAGTTAATCGTGTAAATCACTCTGGGACCCCAAAGCGGTGAGTAATAGTCCATGAAACCGGCCAGAATCGGCCAAAACTGCAGTGTTGATGACCGACACGTAAACACACCCAGGGTTCGTTAATCGTGTAAATCTCTCTGGGACCCCAAAATAGTGAGTAATAGTCCATGAAACGGGCCAGAATCGGCCAAAACTGCGAGTGTTGATGACCGACACGTAAACACACCCGGGGGGTTAGTTAATCGTGTAAATCTCTGGGACCCCGTGTAAAAGCGGTGAGTAATAGTCCATGAAAGCGGGCGAGAATCGGCCAAAGCTGCAGTGTTGATGACCGACACGTAAACACACCCGAGGTTATCGTTAATCGTGTAAAATCACTGATGGGACCCTCGTGTAAATCACTCTGGGAAAATAGTGAGTAATACTCCATGAAACGGGCCAGAATCGGCCAAAACTGACCGACACGTAAACACACCCCAGGGTTCGTTAATCGTGTAAATCACTCTGGGACCCCAAAACAGTGAGTAATAGTCCATGAAACGGGCCAGAATCGGCCAAAACTGCGAGTGTTGATGACCGACACGTAAACACACCCCAGGGTTAGTTAATCGTGTAAATCACTCTGGGACCCCAAAACAGTGAGTAATAGTCCATGAAACGGGCCAGAATCGGCCAAAACTGCAGTGTTGATGACCGACACGTAAACACACCCAGGGTTCGTTAATCGTGTAAATCACTCTGGGACCCTAAAATAGTGAGTAATAGTCCATGAAACGGGCCAGAATCGGCCAAAACTGCGAGTGTTGATGACCGACACGTAAACACACCCAGGGTTCGTTAATCGTGTAAATCACTCTGGGACCCCAAAGCGGTGAGTAATAGTCCATGAAGCGGGCGAGAATCGGCCAAAGCTGCAGTGTTGATGACCGACACGTAAACACACCCGAGGTTCGTTAATCGTGTAAATCACTCTGGGACCCTAAAAAAGCGGTGAGTAATAGTCCATGAAAGCGGGCGAGAATCGGCCAAAAGCTGCGAGTGTTGATGACCGACACGTAAACACACCCAGGGTTAGTTAATCGTGTAAAAATCTCTGGGACCCCAAAGCGGTGAGTAATAGTCCATGAAAGCGGGCGAGAATCGGCCAAAAGCTGCAGTGTTGATGACCGACACGTAAACACACCCAGGGTTAGTTAATCGTGTAAATCACTCTGGGACCCTAAAATAGTGAGTAATAGTCCATGAAGCGGGCGAGAATCGGCCAAAGCTGCTGAGTGTTGATGACCGACACGTAAACACACCAGGGTTAGTTAATCGTGTAAATCACTCTGGGACCCCAAAGCGGTGAGTAATAGTCCATGAAGCGGGCGAGAATCGGCCAAAAGCTGCGAGTGTTGATGACCGACGTAAACACACCCGAGGGTTAGTTAATCGTGTAAATCACTCTGGGACCCCAAAGCAGTGAGTAATAGTCCATGAAGCGGGCGAGAATCGGCAAAAGCTGCAGTGTTGATGACCGACACGTAAACACACCCCAGGGTTCGTTAATCGTGTAAATCACTCTGGGACCCCAAAATAGTGAGTAATAGTCCATGAAACGGGCCAGAATCGGCCAAAACTGCGAGTGTTGATGACCGACACGTAAACACACCCCAGGGTTCGTTAATCGTGTAAATCACTCTGGGACCCCAAAGCGGTGAGTAATAGTCCATGAAGCGGTGAGGCGAGAATCGGCCAAAGCTGCAGTGTTGATGACCGACCGTAAACACACCCGAGGTTCGTTAATCGTGTAAATCACTCTGGGACCCCAAAAGCGGTGAGTAATAGTCCATGAAGCGGGCGAGAATCGGCCAAAAGCTGCGAGTGTTGATGACCGACACGTAAACACACCGAGGGTTAGTTAATCGTGTAAATCACTCTGGGACCCCTAAAAGCAGTGAGTAATAGTCCATGAAAGCGGGCGAGAATCGGCCAAAGCTGCAGTGTTGATGACCGACACGTAAACACAACCAGGGTTAGTTAATCGTGTAAATCACTCTGGGACCCTAAAATAGTGAGTAATAGTCCATGAAGCGGGCGAGAATCGGCCAAAAGCTGCAGTGTTGATGACCGACACGTAAACACACCCGGGGTTAGTTAATCGTGTAAATCTCTCTGGGACCCCAAAGCGGTGAGTAATAGTCCATGAAGCGGGCGAGAATCGGCCAAAGCTGAGTAATAGTCCATGGAGTGTTGATGACTGCAGACACCGACACGTAAACACACCCGGGTTAGTTAATCGTGTAAATCACTCTGGGACCTCAAAGCGGTGAGTAATAGTCCATGAAAGCGGGCGAGAATTGGCCAAAAGCTGCAGTGTTGATGACCGACACGTAAACACACCCAGGTTTAGTTAATCGTGTAAATCACCCTGGGACCCTAAAAAAGTGAGTAATAGTCCATGAAACGGGCCAGAATCGGCCAAAAGCTGCGAGTGTTGATGACCGAACACGTAAACACACCCGGGGTTCGTTAATCGTGTAAATCTCTGGGACCCCAAAACAGTGAGTAATAGTCCATGAAAACGGGCCAGAATCGGCCAAAACTGCGAGTGTTGATGACCGACACGTAAACACACCCAGGGTTCGTTAATCGTGTAAATCACTCTGGGACCCAAAAACAGTGAGTAATAGTCCATGAAACGGGCGAGAATCGGCCAAAAGCTGCAGTGTTGATGACCGACACGTAAACACACCCAGGGTTAGTTAATCGTGTAAATCACTCTGGGACCCGGGCGAGAAAAAGCAGTGAGTAATAGTCCATGAAAGCGGGCGGTGAGTAAATCGGCCAAAAGCTGCAGTGTTGATGACCGACACGTAAACACACCCCAGGGTTCGTTAATCGTGTAAATCACTCTGGGACCCCAAAATAGTGAGTAATAGTCCATGAAACGGGCCAGAATCGGCCAAAACTGCGAGTGTTGATGACCGACACGTAAACACACCCGGGGTTAGTTAATCGTGTAAATCTCTGGGACCCCAAAGCGGTGAGTAATAGTCCATGAAGCGGGCGGGCTGAGTGTTGAATCGGCCAAAAGCTGCGAGTGTTGATGACGAGAACGTAAACACACCCGGGGTTAGTTAATCGTGTAAATCACTCTGGGACCCTAAAAGCAGTGAGTAATAGTCCATGAAGCCGGCGAGAATCGGCCAAAGCTGCAGTGTTGATGACCGACACGTAAACACACCCAGGGTTAGTTAATCGTGTAAATCACTCTGGGACCCCAAAGCAGTGAGTAATAGTCCATGAAGCGGGCGAGAATCGGCCAAAAGCTGCAGTGTTGATGACCGACACGTAAACACACCCGGGGTTAGTTAATCGTGTAAATCACTCTGGGACCCCAAAGCGGTGAGTAATAGTCCATGAAACGGGCCAGAATCGGCCAAAACTGCGAGTGTTGATGACCGACACGTAAACACACCCAGGGTTTGTTAATCGTGTAAATCACTCTGGGACCCTAAAATAGTGAGTAATAGTCCATGAAACGGGCCAGAATCGGCCAAAACTGACCGACACGTAAACACACCCCAGGGTTTGTTAATCGTGTAAATCACCCTGGGACCCCAAAACAGTGAGTAATAGTCCATGAAACGGGCCAGAATCGGCCAAAACTGTGAGTGTTGATGACCGACACGTAAACACACCAAGGGTTCGTTAATCGTGTAAATCACTCTGGGACCCCAAAACAGTGAGTAATAGTCCATGAAACGGGCCAGAATCGGCCAAAAGCTGCAGTGTTGATGACCGACACGTAAACACACCACGGGTTCGTTAATCGTGTAAATCACTCTGGGACCCCAAAACAGTGAGTAATAGTCCATGAAACGGGCCAGAATCGGCCAAAACTGCGAGTGTTGATGACCGACACGTAAACACACCCCAGGGTTCGTTAATCGTGTAAATCACTCTGGGACCCCAAAACAGTGAGTAATAGTCCAT
>JAHHZJ010003630.1:0-41268 GCA_021437245.1 Aegilops speltoides
TCAGTCATACTTGGCGAGCCTAGCAAATACTGATATGGCCTCGGAACAGGAGAAGAAGATCGGCGTGAATCATATAGTAGATATGATCAACATAGTGATGTTCACCATTGAAACTACTCCATCTCACGTGATGATCGGACATGGTTTAGTTGATTTGGATCACGTGATCCTTAGATGACTAGAGATGTCGTCTAAGTGGGAGTTCTTAAGTAATATGATTAATTGAACTTAAATTTATCATGAACTTAGTAGTGATAGTATTTTGCTTGTCTATGTTTGTTTATAGATGGCTCGTGTTGTTGTTAATTGAATTTTAATGCGTTCCTTGAAAGCAAAGTTGAAAGATGATGGTAGCAATTACGGATTGGAGTCCATAACAGGATTATCCTCATTCTGCCGAGAAAAGTTACATCTGGAAGCTTTGGGTGCCTGCGAACTGCTTCTGATGTCTGTTGACGTTAAAAGACGTGATAAACGATGACTACTCGATAGTTCGATGTGCCATGCTTTACGGCTTAGAACCGGGTCTTCAGCGATAGTTCGATTGTGCCATGAGATGTTTGAGGGTTGAAGTTAATATTTCAAGCAAATGCAGGATTGAGAGATATGAAGTCTCAATAAGTTCTATAGCTGCAAGATGGAGAATAGTTACGTCAATGAACACATACTCAAAATGTGCAGGTATAATAATCACTTGATTCAAGCTGAGGTTAATCTTCACGATGATAGTGTCATTGACAAATTCTCCAAGCACTGCCACCAAGCTACAAGAGCTTCGTGATGAACTATAACATGCAAGGATGAACAAGACTATTCGAGCTCTTAGCAATGCTAAAAGCTGCGGAGGTAGAAATCAAAAAGGAGCATCAAGTGTTGATGGTTAACAAGACCACGGTTTCAAGAAAAGGGCAAAGGGAAGAAGAGGAACTTCAAAAGAGCAGCAAGCAAGTTCTTTTCGAGAAGAAACCCAGAGTCTGGACCTAACACGAAATTAGTGCTTCTCTGCCAAGCGGATGGACCTTTGGGCGGAACTGCCCCAAGTATTTGGCGGATAAGAAGGATGGCAAAGTGAACAAGGTATATGTGATATACATGTTATTGATGTGTACCTTACTAATGCTCGCGATAGCACAGGTGTTTAATCTTGGTTACGCTAATATTTGCAACTCGAAGCAGAGACTACGGATTAGCGAAGATTGGCTAGGGCGAGGTGGCGATCGGCGTGAAATGGTTCCAAAGTCGATGTGATGCATGATTGACGCTACCTCTACATCTACCATCGGGATTAGTTTTAGACCTAAATAATTGTTATTTGGTGCCAGCGTTGAGCATGAACATTATATCTAGATCTTGTTTGATGCGAGGCGGTTATTCATTCATCGAGAGAATAATGGTTGTTCTATTTATATCGATAATATCTTTTATGGTCATGCACCCTTGAAGAGTGGTCTATTCTTATTGAATCTCGATAGTAGTGATACACATATTCATAGTGTTGAAACCAAAAGATGCGAGTTGATAACAATGGTGCAACTTATTTGTGCTTGCCGTTTAGTCATGTCGGTGTAAAGTGCATGAAAAACTCCATCTTGATGGGCTTTTGGAATCCTTGATTATGAATCACTTGGTACTTACGAACCGTGCCTCATGGGCAGATGACTAAAATCCGTTCTCGGAACTATGGAGCGAACAGCGATTGTTGGAAATCATACATCTTGATGTTTGTGGTCCAATGAATGTTGAGGCTCGCGATATCGTTATTTTCTCACCTTCACAGATGATTTGAGCATATATGGGTATATCTACTTAATGAAACACAAGTCTGAAACATTTGAAAAGTTCAAGAATTTTAGAGTGAAGTGGAAAATCATCGTAACAAGAAAATAAAGTTTCTGATCTGATCGTGGAGGAGAATATTTGAGATTCTGAGTTTGGTCTACACTTGAAACAATGCGGAATAGTTTACGCAACTCCATACGGAACACAATGAAATGGTGTGTAATACGAACATCGTAATGTCGTGCTTTACTAGATATAGTGCGATCTATGATGTCTCTTACTGATTACCTATCATTTGGGGTTATGCTTTAGAGGCGGCCGCATTCACGTTAAATAGGGCACCATCAAAATCCGTTGAGGCGGCGCCTTATGAACTGTGGTTTGGCAAGAAACCAAAGTTGTTGTTTCTTAAAGTTTGGGGCTGCGATGCTTATGAAGAAACTTCAACGGATAGCTCGAACCCAAATGGAAAATGTGTCTTCATAGGATACCCAAAAGAGACTATTGGGTTTTTTCTATCGGTCACGAGGGCAAGATTTTCGTTGCTAAAATGGATCCTTTCTAGAAGGAGTTTCTCTCGAAAGAAGTGAGTGGGAGGAAAGTAGAACTTGATGAGATAATTGTATCTACTCCCTTATTGGAAAGTAGTTCATCACAAGAAGGTTCTGTGACTACACCAATCGATGAGGAAGCTAATGATATTGATCATGAAACTTGATCAAGTTTCTCTTGAACCTCGTAGGTCTACCAGTAAGATCCACACCAGGTGATACGGTAATCAATTACGGAAGTCATGTTACTTGACCATGATGAACCTCACAACTATGAGGCGATGATGAGCCTAGATTCATAAAATGGCTAGAGGCCATGAAATCGAGATAGGATCCATGTATGAAAACAAAGTATGGACTTTGGTTGACTTGCCCGATGATCGGCAAGCCATTGAGAATAAATGGATCTTTAAGAAGAAGATTGAAGTGATGGTAATGTATTTGTCTATAAAGCTCGACTTGTTGCGAAGGTTTTGACAAGTTCAAGGTTGACTATGATGAGACTTTCTCACCCGTAGCGATGCTTAAGTCTGTTTGAATCATGTTAGCTATTGCATTTCATGATTATGAAATTTGGCAAATGGATGTCAAAATGCATTCTTGAATGGATTTACGGAAGAAGAGTTGTATATGATGCAGCTAGAAGGTTTTGTTGATCAAAGGTGCTAACAAAGTGTGCAAACTCCAGCGATTCCATTTAATTTCTGTGCAAGCATCTCGGAGTTGGAATAAGCGCTTTGATAGTGTGATCAAAGCATATGGTTTCCTCAGACTTTTGGAGAAGCTTTGTATTTACAAGAAAGTGAGTGGGAGCTCTGTAGCATTTCGATATTATATGTAGATGACATATTAATTGGAAATGATATAGAATTCTGATAGCATAAAGGGATACTTGAATAAAAGTTTTTCAATGAAAGACCTCGGTGAAGCTGCTTACATATTGGGCATCAAGATCTATGAGATAGATCAAGGCGCTTAATAGGACTTTCACAAAGCACATACCTTGACAAAATTTTGAAAAAGTTCAAAATGGATCGAGCAAAGAAAGGATTCTTGCAATGCTGCAAGTGTGAAGTTGAGTCAAACTCAATGCGACCACAATGAAGATAGAGAAAATGAAAGATATTCCTATGCTTCAGCCATAGGCTCTATCATGTATGCAATGCTATGTACGGACACGGCGTATGTAGCAATAAGCTTGGCGGAAGGTACAAAATAATCGGTGGATCCTTTGGGCGGTCGAGAACATCTGAAATACTGAAAAGGACTAAGGATATGTTTCTCGTATATGGAGGTGACAAAGAGCTGATGCGTAAATGGTTACGTCGATGCAAGCTTTGACCTTGATCAGACGATTCTCGCAAACCCGGATCGTGTTTTTATTAAGCGGTGGTGTAAGTTGGTGCGAGTTCTAAACAAAGCGTCATGGCGGGATCTACATGTGACGGGTGCATAGCGCCGAAACAGCGAATGAAAGTGCGGATGAGAGTTCATTTCGATCTAGGTGTCATACCTAGTGCATCGGGACCAATGAAGATCTTAGTGACAATCTGGTGCAATTGCCTTGGCAAAGGAATCCAGTTCACAAGAGGACCAAACATCGAGACACTTCGGTTCCATTCGAGACCAAGTCCAAGTGGGAGACATAGAGATTTACAAGATACATACGGATCTGAATGTTGTAGACCCATTGACTAAGCCTCTCTCAGACAAAACATGATCGGCACCAAGACTCCATGGGTGTAAGAATCATTACTATGTAATCTAGATTATTGACTCTAGTGCAAGTGGGAGGTAGAGGAAATATGCCTAGAGGCAATAATAAAGTTATTATTTATTTCCTCATATCATGATAAATGTTTATTATTCATGCTAGAATTGTATAGCAGGAAACATGATACATGTGTGAATACATAGACAAACATATAGTCACTAGTATGCCTCTACGACTAGCTCATTAATCAAAGATGGTTATGTTTCTAACCATAGACATGTGTTGTCATTTGATTAATGGGATCACATCATTAGGAGAATGATGTGATTGACATCCCCATTCCGTTAGCCTAGCACTTGATGGCAATTATCTGCTATTGCTTTCTTCATGACTTATACATGTTCACCTTAACTATGAGAATTGCAACTCCGTTTGCGGAGGAACACTTTAGGTACTACCAAGCGTCACAGCGTAAGCTGGTGATTATAAAGTACTACGGGTGTCTCAGAAGGTACATGTTGAGTTAGGCGTATTTTGAGATTAGGTTTTGTCACTCCGATCGCCGGGAAGGTACCTCGCCCTCTCGGTATGCACATCATTATAAGCCTTGCAAGCAATGTGACTAATAGGTTGGTTCTGAGATGATGCATTCTGAGCGAGTAAAGAGACTTGTCGATAGCGAGATTGAACTAGGTATTGGATACCTACGATCAAATCTCGGGAACAAGTAACATACCGATGACAAAGGGAACAACGTATGTTGTTATCGGTTTAATAGATAAAGATCTTAAGTAGAATATGTAGGAACCAATATGGGCATCTAGGTTCCGCTATTGGTTATTGACGAGAATAGTTCTGGGTCATGTCTACATAGTTCTCGAACCCATTAAGTCCTGCGCTTAACGTTCGATGGCCGGTTTTAATATGATTTTATATGTTTTGATGTACGAAGTTTGTTGGAAACCGGATGTGATCCGCGGACAGCGAGAGTCTCTAAATGGTGAGACATAAAGATCGATATATTGGAAGCCTATATTTGGACATGAGGTCGTTAGGGTGAAATCGGCATTTTAAGTCTGGGAGGTTCTGGAACCCCGGGGTTATTGGGCCTACATGGGCCTCGAGGAGAAGAGGAAGGAGCGAGGAGGGGCGGCCTCCCCTCCTAGTCCGAATAGGACAAGGGGAAGCGGCGCCTCCCTTTCCTTCCCTCCTCCTCTTTCCCCTTCTCCTCTCCTACTTGGAAAGAAGGAGTCCTCCGGTGGAGTAGGACTCCCCCTGGCGCGCCCTCCTTGGTGGCCGCCTCCTCCCCCAGCTCCTTTATCACGAGTGGGGGCACCCATAGACACAAGTTGATCTGGATCGTTCCTTGCGTGTTGGTGCCCCTTCCACCATATTCCACCTCGGTCATCTCGTATGAGTTTAGCGAAGCCTGCGCCGATAGAACATCATCATCGTCCTGCCCGTCGTCTTGTGGAACTCATCTCGAGCTTTCTTTGGATCGGAGGGGAGATCGTCATCGAGCTGAGCGTGTCTGAACTCGGAGGCCCGTCGTTCGGTGCTTGGATCGGTCGGATCGTGAAGATGTCGACTACATCAACCGTGTTGTGCTAATGCTTCCGCTTACGGTCTCAAGTGCGTGGGCGAACACTCTCCCCTCTGGTTGCTATGCCATCACCATGATCTTGCGTGTGCGTAGGAATTTTTTAAATTACTACATTCCCCAGTGACTAGATGAAATTCCGTGTACCCTCAAATACTTTGCTTATCACAAGAGACTATTTTAGCCGTCCTTTGCTTCAAAGGATTGGGCTACCTTACTTACTTTGTTACTACTACCGTTACTTTTCGTTACAAATTATCTTGCTATCAAACTACTCTTGTACTTACAATTTCAGCACTTAGAACATTACCTTGCTGAAAACCACTTGTCATTTCATACTGCTCCTTCTTGGGTTCGACCTCTTACTTATCCCGAAGGCTACAATTGATCCGTACTTGTGGGTCATTGACATCTTCTCTCCTTCCTTGGGCGGACAATTGGGAAGCATGCCATGAGCTCAGGGCTCTTGGTTCTCCCATGCCAGAGACTTTCTGGGACCGAATGTCGAGGTATGATGGCAGCGACAAGCCCTTCAGAAGCCCTTCAAAAACCCTTGACAAGTCCTTTGACCCGTCCATGATAGGAAGAGGAAGAGAGAGCTGGTGGAGGAGGAGATCAATGTCTTTGCATGGTGAGGCGGTGAAGGAGGTGGACCATCGGTCTGGGGCCCTCGGCGTCCACCACAGCCTGTATGCCTTTGTCATGACCAGGGTGGCTTGACCAAGCAGGGCTCTCATGGCAGCTCTCAGCCACACAACTTGATAAGGGCCAGGGGTGTTGGTTCGTTGGCATGGCAAGCAGCTCCTGAGGTGATGTGGCTTAGGAGCTGGCTGGGCGAAACTACTACTAGAGTAGTGCTGCACTGGCGTCACATGATCCCGGCGGCAATGGCGGTGGCGGCAGCAACGATGATGATGATGGCGATGATGGCGTCACTTTGTGTAGCTTGTTGAAACGTGGAGGAAATTCAAAATTTTCTCGCATCACCAGATCAATCTATGGAATTCTAGCAACAAAGAGAGAGGAGTGTATCTTCATACCCTTGAAGATCGTGATGTGGAAGCGTTCCAGAACACGGATGATGAGTCGTACTAGCGTTCAAATCGCACAATCCGATCTAAGCGCGGTAGCCAGGCGCCTCGTATTCAACCTGCGTATAGCGGGGCGTCTCCTCCTTCTTGATCGAGAAAGGGAAGAGAAGTTGAGAACTCCAAACCAGCCTGACAGTGGTGGTGGTGGGCTCGTGGTTCTCAACGAGGGCTTCGCTAAGCACTATGGAGGAGGAGGAGGTGTTAGAGGAGGGAGAGGGCTGCATGCGGAGAGTGCAGTGCGCCTCACCTCACTATATATAGAGGCGGGGAGAGGGGGCGCCCTGCAGTTCCCCTAGGGGCGGCGTGGCAGATTGGATCTCCTAGGGAAAATCCTGGGGGACTTGCCCCCAAGCCAGCGGGTGGAGGATTGCCTCCCAAGCTGATGGGGCTCCCCCACCTCCCAACTAACGTGGGAAAGGGGTGTGGGGCGCACCACTTATAGTGGGCTGGTTTGCCCCTTCCCTTTGGCCCATGGTAATCGACACTTCTTTGGGGCTCCGAAACACCTTTCGGTCATCTTTGGCTTCCTTTGGTACCCGAACACTTAGGACTTTAATACCTTTGTCCAATATATCAATCTTCACGCTTGGACCATTAGGAACCTCGTGGCGTCAGGATCACATCAGGACTCGAACTACCTTCGGTAACCACATACTATTTCCCATAACAACTCTAAGCGTCCTTGAACCTTAAGTGTAGACCCTACGGGTTGGAACCATGCAGACATGGCCGGGGCGTTCTCGGCCAATAATAGCGGGATCTAGATACCCATGTTGGCTCCCACATGTTCCCGATGATCTCATCGGGTGAACGATATCGAGGATTGATCAATCCGTATACAATTCCCTTTGTCCATTGGTATGTTTTACTTGCGAGATTAGATTGGCGGTATCCATATACTTGTTCAATCTCATTCAAGCAAGTCTCTTTACTCGTTAAAATGTTGCATGATCCGTGACTAACTACTTAGTCACATTGAGCTCATTATGATGATGCATTACTGAGTGGGCTAGAATACCTCTCAGTCATACGGGTGACAAATCGTCTCGATTAAATGCCAACCCAGCAGACACTTTGGATATACCTATAGTGCATTTATAGCCACGATTCGTTGTGACATTTGGTACACCCAAAGCATTCCTCACGATTGTCAAGAGTTGCACAATCTCATGGTCGGAAATGATGCTTGACATTAAGAAAGCTCTTAAACGAACTATCTGATGCGGTGCTATGCTTAGGATTGGTCTTGTCCATCACATCATTCTCTAATGATGTGATCCGTTATCAATGACATCAATGTCCATGATCAGGAAACCAAAACCATCTATTGATCAATAGGCTAGTCAACTAGAGGCTCACTAGGGACATGTTGTGGTCATGTATTCACACATGTATTACGGTTTCAGTTAATACAATTATAGCAGAACAGACAATTATCATGAACAGGAAATATAATAATAACCATTTATTATTGCCTCTAGGGCATATTTCAACAGTCTCCCACTTGCACTAAGTCATAATCTAGTTCACATCACTATGATTGTAATGAATCAACACCCATTGGGTTTGATCATATCTAAACTTGTGAGAGGGTTATTAGTCGTGATGCGAATCTTGAGATCCATGTGTGCTTCTACAAATCTCTATGTCATCTTGTGATCAGGCTACCATGCTATTTGGAGCTATTCCAAATAAGCATTTACTATCTGAATCCGGTCTACTACTCGAGTCATCCAGTTAGTGTCAAAGTTTGCATCGGCATAACCCTTCACGCCGACTCTTTTACAACCTCCATGAGAAAATTCCTTAGTACACTAGTTACTAAGGATAACCTTGACCGCTGTCCTGTGATCCATTCCTAGATCACACTTTACCCCTCAATGACTCATTGCAAAGACACACTTTAGGTGCGGTACACGGCTGTACTATGGACCCTCGTCTAAAGCATAGGGGCGACCTTGTCCTTTCTCTCTCTTCTGCGTGGTCGGTCTTGAGTCTTACTCAATACTCACCCTTATAACACAGCCAAGAACTCCTTCTTTGTGATCTATTTTGAACTCCTTCAAAATCTTCACGATGCGTATTCATTTGATACTATCAAGCAATTATGATCTATCCTTATAGATATTGATGCTCAATGTTCAAGTAGCTTAATCCGAGGTTTTCCATTGAAAAACACTTTTCAAATAACCCTATATGCTTTCGGAAATTCTACATCATTTCGATCAACAATATGTCAACAACATATACTCATCGTAAATGCTATAGTGCTCCACTCACTTCTTTGGAAATACAAGTTTCTCATAAACTTTGTATAAACCCAAAATTTTGATCATCTCATCAGCGTATATTCCAACTCGAGATGCTTACTCCAGGTCCTTAGAAGATTTGGAGCTTTGCATACTTATTAGCATCTTTTAGGATTGACAAAAGCGTTACGGTTGTATCATACAACCTTTCCTCAAGAAAATCATTGAGAAACAATGTTTGACATCCTATCATAATTTCATAAATAATGAGGCTAATATAAATTCAACGAGACTCTTAGCATCGCTATGGTGAAAGTCTCATCGTAGTCAACTCCTGAACTTGTTGGAAAACATCTTAGCGACAAGTTGAGCTTTCTTAATGGTGATACTACCATCATTGTTACGTCTTCCTTTTAAATCCATACATACCCAACGACTACGACCATCAAGTAGTTCTTCCAAAGTCTACACTTTGTTTATACATGGATCCTCTCGGATTTTATGGCCTCAGCCATTTGTCGAATCGGGCCCACCATCGCTTCTCCATTTCGTGGGTTCATTGTTGTCTAGCAACATGACCTCCAAACGGATGCATTACCATTGAGCGATGCGATCGTCCTGCCGACCTCGAGGTTTGGTAGTGACTTGATCCAGTTTCATGATCACTATCATCAGCTTCCACTTCAAGCTGGTGTAGGCGCTGAAGGAATATGCCCTAGAGGCAATAATAAAGTTATTATTTATTTCCTCATATCATGATAAATGTTTATTATTCATGCTAGAATTGTATTAACGGAAACAAGATACATGTGTGAATACATAGACAAACATATAGTCACTAGTATGCCTCTACTGACTAGCTCATTAATCAAAGATGGTTATTTCCTAACCATGACATGTGTTGTCATTTTATTAATGGGATCACATCATTAGGAGAATGATGTGATTGACATGACCCATTCGTTAGCCTAGCACTTGATCGTTTAGTATATTGCTATTGCTTTCTTCATGACTTATACAAGTTCACTAACTATGAAATTATGCAACTCCGTTTACGGAGGAACACTTTAGGTACTACAAAGCGTCCTGGCGTAAGCGGGTGATTATAAAGGAATACTACGGTGTCTCCGGTACATGTTGAGTTGGTATTTGAGATTAGGTTTTATCACTCCGATCATCGGAGAGTATCTCTGGCCCTCTCGGTAAAGCACATCAACATAAGCCTTGCAAACAATGTGACCAATGAGTTGGTTACGGATGATGCATTACGTAATGAGTAAAGAGACTTGCCGATGTGAGATTGAACTAGGTATTGGATCGGCGTCGAATCTCGGGCAAATGTTATCTAGATGACAAAGGGAACAGCATTATGTTATTCACAGCGGTTTGACCGATAAAGATCTTCATAGAATATGTAGGAACCAATATGGGCATCAGGTCCCGCTATTGGTTATTGACCGAAAATAGTTCTAGGTCATGTCTACATAGTTCTCGGTTAAATGAGTCCAGCAACAACGTTCACGATGGCAGTTTATTGAGTTTATAAGTTTTGATGTACCAAGTTTGTTGAGTCCGGATGTGATCATGGACATGAGGAGTCTCTAAATGGTCGAGACATAAAGATCAATATATTGGAAGCCTATATTTGGACATCGGAATCGTTCGGCTGAAATCGGCATTTCTTAGAATGCAGGAAGTTAAAGGAACCCCGGGAAGTTATTGAGCCTACATGGGCCTCGAGGAGAGGGAAGGAGGCGGAGGGGGCGCGCCCCTCCTTCCTAGTCCGAATAGGACAAGGGAAGAGGGCCGCGCCCCCCTTTCCTTCCCTCCTCTTTCCCCCCTTCTCCTATTCGAACTAGGAAGAAGGAGTCCTACTCCCGTGGGAGTAGGACTCCCCTTAGTAACGCCCTCCTTGGCCACTGCCTCCTCCCCCAGCTCCTTTATATCTGGTGAGGGCACCCCTAGAACACAAGTTGATATCACGGATGGTTCCTTAGCGTGTCGGTGCCCCCTCCACCATATTCCAACTTGGTAAATGTCGTCATGGAGTTTGGCGAAGCCTATGGCAGTAGAACATCATCACCGTCCTGCGCCGTCGTCTTGTGGAACTCATCTCCGGAGCTTTGTAGGATCGGGCCGAAGATCGTCATCGAGCTGAAGTGTCTTGAACTTCGGGAGGTGTCGTATGTTGATGCTTGGATCGGTCGGATTCGTGAAGGCGTCGACTACATCAACGCGTTGTGTTAGCGGTTCAAAACACTATCTCACAGTGCGATGGAGAGACACTCTCCCAATCGTTGCTATGCCATCACCATGATCTTGCGTGTCGTAGATTTTTTTTTTAAATTACTCGTTCCCCAACGGTGGCAGAGCCCTAGGTTTTATCGTTGATGTTATATGCACAGTAGAACACAAGTGAGTTGTAGGCGATACAAGTCATCTTGCTTACCAGCATGTCATACTTTGGTTGTTGGTATTGTGAGATGAAAGCGGCGGACCGCATTATCTTGTCGCTTCACAGCGAGGTAGTTTCAATTCGAGCTTTTCGTGCTTAAAAGGTGGCTGGTGTCTGTCTCTCTCACTTTAGCTGAATCAGTGTGCTTCGCCGGTCCTTCGAAGGTTAAAACAACACCAACTTGACAAACTATCTTGTGGTTTTGATGCGTGGTAAGAATGGTTCTTGCTAAGCCGTAGCAACCACGTAAAACTTTAACAACAAAGGGCGTCCAACTTGTTTTGCGGGCATAGTATGATGTGATATGGTCAGAGGCGTGATGCTATATTTTATTGTATGAGATGATCATGTTTTTGTAACGAAGTTATCGGCAGCTGAGAAGCACCATAAGGTTATCGCTTTATTGTAGAAATAAATGCCCTGTAATTGCTTTACTTTATCACTAAGCGGTAGCGATAATCGTAGAAGCAATAGATGGTGTAACGACAACGATGCTCTGATGGAGATCAAGGTGTCGGCCTTGTTGTACGATGGTGATCCGCACGGTGCTTCGATAATGGAATCACAAGCACAAGGCGATGATGGCCATATCATATCACTTATATTGATTGCATGTGATGTTTATCCTTTATGCATCTTATCTTGCTTTGATTGGCGGTAGCATTTAAGATGATCTCTCACTAATAATCAAGAATTGTTCTCCTGAGTATGCACCATTGCGAAAGTTCTTCGTGTTGAGACACCGCGTGATGATCGGGTGTGATGGGCTCGTTCAAATACAGCGGGTGCAAACAGTTGCTGGCGGAATACTCGAGTCATACTTGCCGAGCCTAGCATATGAGATATGGCCTCGAACCGGAAACCGAAAGGTCGGCGTGAATCATATAGTGATATGATCAACATAGTGATGTTCACCATTGAAACTACTCCATCTCACGTGATGATGGGACATGGTTTAGTTGATTTGGATCACGTGATCCTTAGATGACTAGAGATGTACATCTGGTGGAGTTCTTAAAATAATATGATTAATTGAACTTAAATTTATCATGAACTTAGTACTGATAGTATTTTGCTTGTCTATGTTTGTTTGTAGATAGATGGCTCGTCTTGCATTGTTGGTTGAATTTTAATGCGTTCCTTGAGAAAGCAATTGAAGATGATGGTAGTAATTACAGTAACTTTGAGATTATCCTCATTCTTTGCCGAAAAGTTACGTCCTGGAAGCTATTGGTGCGAACCTCTTCTTGATACTGGTAGCGGCGTTAGAGCGTGCAGCGAACAAAGCGATGACTACTCGATAGTTCGATGTGCCATGCTACGGCTTAGAACCAGGTCTTCGGCGTTTTGGCGTCATGGAGCATATGAGATGTTCCGGGAGTTGAAGTTAATATTTCAAGCAAATGCGGTTGAGGAGATGAAGTCTCCATAAGTTCTATAGCTGCAAGATGGAGGAGAATAGTTAAATCGGTGAACACATACTCAAAATGTGTGGGTATAATAATCACTTGATTCAAGCGGTAGTTAATCTTCACATGATAGTGTCATTGGCGGAATTCTTCAATCGTTGCCACCAAGCTACAAGGCTTAAGTGATGAACTATAATGCAAGGATAAACAAGACTATTCGAGCTCTCACAGATGCTAAAACTGCGGAGGTAGAAATCAAAAGGAGCATCAAGTGTTGATGGTTAACAAGACCACGATTTCAAGAAAGGGCAAAGGAAGAAGAAGGAACTTCAAAGGCGGCAAGCAAGTTGCTCGAAGAAACGAAATGCGTACCTAAAGCACAGGCGGAAGTGCTTCTCATAGCCAATTTGGACCTTTGGGCGGAACGCCCCAAGTATTTGGCGGATAAGAGGATGGCAAAGTGAACAAGGTATATATGATATACATGTTATTGATGCATGCCTTACTAATGCTCGCGTGCTTTGGTATTAATCTTTGGTTACATTGCTAATATTGCAACTCGAAACAGGAGACTGATTAAGCGAAGATTGGCTAAGGACAAGTGGCGATGTTGGGGAGCGTAGTAATTTCAAAATTTCCTTTTACACATAAGATCATGGTGATGGCATAGCGAGAGGAGTGTTGTCCGTACCCTCGTGAACCGTGGCAGGCGTTAACTGCTTAGCGGTTGATGTAGTCGTCGTCTTCCGCGATCCGACGATCAAGTACGAGCGTCGGCACCTCCGAGTTCAGCACACGTTCAGCTCGATGGCGTCCTCGAACTCCGATCCAGCCGAGTGTCGAGGAGAGTTCCGTCGACCTGACGGCGTGGTGGCGATCTTGATGTTCTCTGCGGCGGGGAAGCGCCTAAGCTTTGCTGACGATATGACCGAGGTGGAATATGGTGGAAGGGCACGCGCGGCTGAGGCGATCCGTGGATCAACTTGTGTCTATGGGTGCCCCCCCCGATATATAAAGGAGGGAGGGAGGGAGGCCGGCCCTGGGGAGGCGCGCCAAGGGAGTCCTACTCCCAGGGTAGGATTCCTTCTTCCTAGTCAACTAGGTCGAGGGGAAAGGGGAAGTGGAGAAGGAAGGAAGAGGGGGCGCCCCCAAACCCTTTGTCCAATTCGGATGGGCTTGGGAGGCGCGCGCCTCTGGCTCCCTTCCCCTAAAGCCCATTAAGGCCCAATACTCTTCCCGGTATTCGTAACTCCCGGTACTCCGAAAAATACCGAATCACTGGAACCTTTCCGAACTCCGAATATAGTCGTCCAATATATCGATCTTTACGTCTCGACCATTTGAGACTCCTCGTCATGTCGATCTCATCAGGACTCCGAACTCCTTGGTACATCAAAACTCATAAACTCATAATATAAGTCATGCCGAAACCTTAGCGTGCGGACCCTACGGTTCGAGAACTATGTAGACATGACCTAGAACTATTCTTGGTCAATAACCAATAGCGGGACACGGATGCCCATATTGGCTCCTACATATTCTCTGAAGATCTTTATCGGTCGGACCGCATAACAACATCACGTTGTTCCCTTGTCATCGGTATGTTACTTGCGAGATTCGATCGTCGGTATCCAATACCTAGTTCAATCTCGTTAAGCAGAATCTCTTTTATTCGTAATACATCATCTCAGCTAACTCATTAGTTGTAATGCTTGCAAGGCTTAAGTGATGTGTATTACAAGGAGAACGAAGATACCTCTCCGATATCGGGTGACAAAACCTAATCTAATCCCAACCCAACATACGCCTTTGGAACACACCTTAGTACTCCTTTATAATCACCCGATTACGTTGTGACGTTTGGTAGCACCAAAAGTGTTCCTCGGTAAGCAGGAGTTGCATAATCTCATAGTTATAGGAACATGTATAAGTCATGAAGGAAGCAATAGCAACATACTAAGCGATCGTGTGCTAAGCTAACGGAATGGGTCATGTCAATCAGATCATTCACTAATGATGTGACCTTGTTAATCAAATAACAACTCCTTGTTCATGGTTAGGAAACATAACCATCTTTGATTAACAAGCTAGTCAAGTAGAGGCATACTAGTGACACTCTTTTGTCTATATATTCACACATGTATTATGTTTCCGGTTAATACAATTCTAGCATGAATAATAAACATTTATCATGATATGAGAAATAAATAATAACTTTATTATTGCCTCTAGGGCATATTTCCTTGATCTCCCACTTGCACTAGAGTGATAATCTAGATCACATCACCATGTGATTAACATGATAGTTCACATCATCATGTGATTAACACCCATAGTTCACATCGCCATGTGACCAACACCCAAAGTGTTTACTAGATTGATAATCTAGTTCACATCGCTATGTGATTAACACAAAGAGTACTAAGGTGTGATCATGTTTTGCTTGTGAGAGAGTCTTAGTCAGCGGGTCTTTCACATTCAGATCCGTTATGTATTTTGCAATTTTCTATGTCTACAATGCTGCACTTGGCTACTCTAGCTAATTGCTCCCTTTCAATATGTATCTAGATTGAGACTTAGAGTCATCGGATCGGTGTCAAAACTTACATCGGCGTAACCCTTTACGGAGACCTTTTATCACTTCCATAATCGAGAAACATATCCTTATTCCACTAAGGATAATTTTGACCACATCGATGATCTACTCCTAGATCACTATTGTACTCCTGCCAAAATCGGTCGAGGGTATACAATAGTTGGTACACAACATGGCATACTTTATAGAACCTATGGCCAAGCATGAGGAATGACTTTCATTCTCTTTCTATCTTCTGCGGTGGTGGGGTTGAGTCTTACTCAATTTCACACCTTGTAACACATGCAAGAACTCTTTCTTTGGTATTTCCATTTGAACTACTTCAAAATCTTGTCAAGGTATGTACTCATTGAAAAACTTATCAAGCATCTTGATCTATCTCTATAGATCTTGATGCTCAATATATAAGACTTCACCGAGGTCTTTCTTTGAAAAACTTCTTTCAAACACTCCTTTATGCTTTGAATAATTCTACATTATTTCGATCTACAATATGTCATTCACATATACTTATAAATCTTTGTAGTGCTCCACTCACTTTCTAGTAAATCTGAGCTTCACCATAAGTGCATGCAAAACTATATGCTTTGATCACTCATCAAGCGTATATTCTTCAGAGATGCTTGCACCAATCCATAGATGGATCATGGAGCTTGCACACTTTGTTAGCTCCTTTGGATCGAAAAAACCTTCGGTTGCATCATATACAACTCTTCCTCGAGAAAAATTAGGAATGCGGTTTTACATCCATTTGCCAAATTTCATAAATTGTGGCAATTGCTAACATGATTGAGACGGACTTAAGCATCGCTTCTGGTTGAGAAAATCTCATTGTAGTCAACATCTTGAACTTTATCGAAAACCTTTTGCAACAAGTCGAGCTTTGTAGATAGTAACACTACTATCAGCGTCCGTCTTCCTCTTGAAGATCCATTTATTTTCAGTCATACTTGGCGAGCCTAGCAAATACTGATATGGCCTCGGAACAGGAGAAGAAGATCGGCGTGAATCATATAGTAGATATGATCAACATAGTGATGTTCACCATTGAAACTACTCCATCTCACGTGATGATCGGACATGGTTTAGTTGATTTGGATCACGTGATCCTTAGATGACTAGAGATGTCGTCTAAGTGGGAGTTCTTAAGTAATATGATTAATTGAACTTAAATTTATCATGAACTTAGTAGTGATAGTATTTTGCTTGTCTATGTTTGTTTATAGATGGCTCGTGTTGTTGTTAATTGAATTTTAATGCGTTCCTTGAAAGCAAAGTTGAAAGATGATGGTAGCAATTACGGATTGGAGTCCATAACAGGATTATCCTCATTCTGCCGAGAAAAGTTACATCTGGAAGCTTTGGGTGCCTGCGAACTGCTTCTGATGTCTGTTGACGTTAAAAGACGTGATAAACGATGACTACTCGATAGTTCGATGTGCCATGCTTTACGGCTTAGAACCGGGTCTTCAGCGATAGTTCGATTGTGCCATGAGATGTTTGAGGGTTGAAGTTAATATTTCAAGCAAATGCAGGATTGAGAGATATGAAGTCTCAATAAGTTCTATAGCTGCAAGATGGAGAATAGTTACGTCAATGAACACATACTCAAAATGTGCAGGTATAATAATCACTTGATTCAAGCTGAGGTTAATCTTCACGATGATAGTGTCATTGACAAATTCTCCAAGCACTGCCACCAAGCTACAAGAGCTTCGTGATGAACTATAACATGCAAGGATGAACAAGACTATTCGAGCTCTTAGCAATGCTAAAAGCTGCGGAGGTAGAAATCAAAAAGGAGCATCAAGTGTTGATGGTTAACAAGACCACGGTTTCAAGAAAAGGGCAAAGGGAAGAAGAGGAACTTCAAAAGAGCAGCAAGCAAGTTCTTTTCGAGAAGAAACCCAGAGTCTGGACCTAACACGAAATTAGTGCTTCTCTGCCAAGCGGATGGACCTTTGGGCGGAACTGCCCCAAGTATTTGGCGGATAAGAAGGATGGCAAAGTGAACAAGGTATATGTGATATACATGTTATTGATGTGTACCTTACTAATGCTCGCGATAGCACAGGTGTTTAATCTTGGTTACGCTAATATTTGCAACTCGAAGCAGAGACTACGGATTAGCGAAGATTGGCTAGGGCGAGGTGGCGATCGGCGTGAAATGGTTCCAAAGTCGATGTGATGCATGATTGACGCTACCTCTACATCTACCATCGGGATTAGTTTTAGACCTAAATAATTGTTATTTGGTGCCAGCGTTGAGCATGAACATTATATCTAGATCTTGTTTGATGCGAGGCGGTTATTCATTCATCGAGAGAATAATGGTTGTTCTATTTATATCGATAATATCTTTTATGGTCATGCACCCTTGAAGAGTGGTCTATTCTTATTGAATCTCGATAGTAGTGATACACATATTCATAGTGTTGAAACCAAAAGATGCGAGTTGATAACAATGGTGCAACTTATTTGTGCTTGCCGTTTAGTCATGTCGGTGTAAAGTGCATGAAAAACTCCATCTTGATGGGCTTTTGGAATCCTTGATTATGAATCACTTGGTACTTACGAACCGTGCCTCATGGGCAGATGACTAAAATCCGTTCTCGGAACTATGGAGCGAACAGCGATTGTTGGAAATCATACATCTTGATGTTTGTGGTCCAATGAATGTTGAGGCTCGCGATATCGTTATTTTCTCACCTTCACAGATGATTTGAGCATATATGGGTATATCTACTTAATGAAACACAAGTCTGAAACATTTGAAAAGTTCAAGAATTTTAGAGTGAAGTGGAAAATCATCGTAACAAGAAAATAAAGTTTCTGATCTGATCGTGGAGGAGAATATTTGAGATTCTGAGTTTGGTCTACACTTGAAACAATGCGGAATAGTTTACGCAACTCCATACGGAACACAATGAAATGGTGTGTAATACGAACATCGTAATGTCGTGCTTTACTAGATATAGTGCGATCTATGATGTCTCTTACTGATTACCTATCATTTGGGGTTATGCTTTAGAGGCGGCCGCATTCACGTTAAATAGGGCACCATCAAAATCCGTTGAGGCGGCGCCTTATGAACTGTGGTTTGGCAAGAAACCAAAGTTGTTGTTTCTTAAAGTTTGGGGCTGCGATGCTTATGAAGAAACTTCAACGGATAGCTCGAACCCAAATGGAAAATGTGTCTTCATAGGATACCCAAAAGAGACTATTGGGTTTTTTCTATCGGTCACGAGGGCAAGATTTTCGTTGCTAAAATGGATCCTTTCTAGAAGGAGTTTCTCTCGAAAGAAGTGAGTGGGAGGAAAGTAGAACTTGATGAGATAATTGTATCTACTCCCTTATTGGAAAGTAGTTCATCACAAGAAGGTTCTGTGACTACACCAATCGATGAGGAAGCTAATGATATTGATCATGAAACTTGATCAAGTTTCTCTTGAACCTCGTAGGTCTACCAGTAAGATCCACACCAGGTGATACGGTAATCAATTACGGAAGTCATGTTACTTGACCATGATGAACCTCACAACTATGAGGCGATGATGAGCCTAGATTCATAAAATGGCTAGAGGCCATGAAATCGAGATAGGATCCATGTATGAAAACAAAGTATGGACTTTGGTTGACTTGCCCGATGATCGGCAAGCCATTGAGAATAAATGGATCTTTAAGAAGAAGATTGAAGTGATGGTAATGTATTTGTCTATAAAGCTCGACTTGTTGCGAAGGTTTTGACAAGTTCAAGGTTGACTATGATGAGACTTTCTCACCCGTAGCGATGCTTAAGTCTGTTTGAATCATGTTAGCTATTGCATTTCATGATTATGAAATTTGGCAAATGGATGTCAAAATGCATTCTTGAATGGATTTACGGAAGAAGAGTTGTATATGATGCAGCTAGAAGGTTTTGTTGATCAAAGGTGCTAACAAAGTGTGCAAACTCCAGCGATTCCATTTAATTTCTGTGCAAGCATCTCGGAGTTGGAATAAGCGCTTTGATAGTGTGATCAAAGCATATGGTTTCCTCAGACTTTTGGAGAAGCTTTGTATTTACAAGAAAGTGAGTGGGAGCTCTGTAGCATTTCGATATTATATGTAGATGACATATTAATTGGAAATGATATAGAATTCTGATAGCATAAAGGGATACTTGAATAAAAGTTTTTCAATGAAAGACCTCGGTGAAGCTGCTTACATATTGGGCATCAAGATCTATGAGATAGATCAAGGCGCTTAATAGGACTTTCACAAAGCACATACCTTGACAAAATTTTGAAAAAGTTCAAAATGGATCGAGCAAAGAAAGGATTCTTGCAATGCTGCAAGTGTGAAGTTGAGTCAAACTCAATGCGACCACAATGAAGATAGAGAAAATGAAAGATATTCCTATGCTTCAGCCATAGGCTCTATCATGTATGCAATGCTATGTACGGACACGGCGTATGTAGCAATAAGCTTGGCGGAAGGTACAAAATAATCGGTGGATCCTTTGGGCGGTCGAGAACATCTGAAATACTGAAAAGGACTAAGGATATGTTTCTCGTATATGGAGGTGACAAAGAGCTGATGCGTAAATGGTTACGTCGATGCAAGCTTTGACCTTGATCAGACGATTCTCGCAAACCCGGATCGTGTTTTTATTAAGCGGTGGTGTAAGTTGGTGCGAGTTCTAAACAAAGCGTCATGGCGGGATCTACATGTGACGGGTGCATAGCGCCGAAACAGCGAATGAAAGTGCGGATGAGAGTTCATTTCGATCTAGGTGTCATACCTAGTGCATCGGGACCAATGAAGATCTTAGTGACAATCTGGTGCAATTGCCTTGGCAAAGGAATCCAGTTCACAAGAGGACCAAACATCGAGACACTTCGGTTCCATTCGAGACCAAGTCCAAGTGGGAGACATAGAGATTTACAAGATACATACGGATCTGAATGTTGTAGACCCATTGACTAAGCCTCTCTCAGACAAAACATGATCGGCACCAAGACTCCATGGGTGTAAGAATCATTACTATGTAATCTAGATTATTGACTCTAGTGCAAGTGGGAGGTAGAGGAAATATGCCTAGAGGCAATAATAAAGTTATTATTTATTTCCTCATATCATGATAAATGTTTATTATTCATGCTAGAATTGTATAGCAGGAAACATGATACATGTGTGAATACATAGACAAACATATAGTCACTAGTATGCCTCTACGACTAGCTCATTAATCAAAGATGGTTATGTTTCTAACCATAGACATGTGTTGTCATTTGATTAATGGGATCACATCATTAGGAGAATGATGTGATTGACATCCCCATTCCGTTAGCCTAGCACTTGATGGCAATTATCTGCTATTGCTTTCTTCATGACTTATACATGTTCACCTTAACTATGAGAATTGCAACTCCGTTTGCGGAGGAACACTTTAGGTACTACCAAGCGTCACAGCGTAAGCTGGTGATTATAAAGTACTACGGGTGTCTCAGAAGGTACATGTTGAGTTAGGCGTATTTTGAGATTAGGTTTTGTCACTCCGATCGCCGGGAAGGTACCTCGCCCTCTCGGTATGCACATCATTATAAGCCTTGCAAGCAATGTGACTAATAGGTTGGTTCTGAGATGATGCATTCTGAGCGAGTAAAGAGACTTGTCGATAGCGAGATTGAACTAGGTATTGGATACCTACGATCAAATCTCGGGAACAAGTAACATACCGATGACAAAGGGAACAACGTATGTTGTTATCGGTTTAATAGATAAAGATCTTAAGTAGAATATGTAGGAACCAATATGGGCATCTAGGTTCCGCTATTGGTTATTGACGAGAATAGTTCTGGGTCATGTCTACATAGTTCTCGAACCCATTAAGTCCTGCGCTTAACGTTCGATGGCCGGTTTTAATATGATTTTATATGTTTTGATGTACGAAGTTTGTTGGAAACCGGATGTGATCCGCGGACAGCGAGAGTCTCTAAATGGTGAGACATAAAGATCGATATATTGGAAGCCTATATTTGGACATGAGGTCGTTAGGGTGAAATCGGCATTTTAAGTCTGGGAGGTTCTGGAACCCCGGGGTTATTGGGCCTACATGGGCCTCGAGGAGAAGAGGAAGGAGCGAGGAGGGGCGGCCTCCCCTCCTAGTCCGAATAGGACAAGGGGAAGCGGCGCCTCCCTTTCCTTCCCTCCTCCTCTTTCCCCTTCTCCTCTCCTACTTGGAAAGAAGGAGTCCTCCGGTGGAGTAGGACTCCCCCTGGCGCGCCCTCCTTGGTGGCCGCCTCCTCCCCCAGCTCCTTTATCACGAGTGGGGGCACCCATAGACACAAGTTGATCTGGATCGTTCCTTGCGTGTTGGTGCCCCTTCCACCATATTCCACCTCGGTCATCTCGTATGAGTTTAGCGAAGCCTGCGCCGATAGAACATCATCATCGTCCTGCCCGTCGTCTTGTGGAACTCATCTCGAGCTTTCTTTGGATCGGAGGGGAGATCGTCATCGAGCTGAGCGTGTCTGAACTCGGAGGCCCGTCGTTCGGTGCTTGGATCGGTCGGATCGTGAAGATGTCGACTACATCAACCGTGTTGTGCTAATGCTTCCGCTTACGGTCTCAAGTGCGTGGGCGAACACTCTCCCCTCTGGTTGCTATGCCATCACCATGATCTTGCGTGTGCGTAGGAATTTTTTAAATTACTACATTCCCCAGTGACTAGATGAAATTCCGTGTACCCTCAAATACTTTGCTTATCACAAGAGACTATTTTAGCCGTCCTTTGCTTCAAAGGATTGGGCTACCTTACTTACTTTGTTACTACTACCGTTACTTTTCGTTACAAATTATCTTGCTATCAAACTACTCTTGTACTTACAATTTCAGCACTTAGAACATTACCTTGCTGAAAACCACTTGTCATTTCATACTGCTCCTTCTTGGGTTCGACCTCTTACTTATCCCGAAGGCTACAATTGATCCGTACTTGTGGGTCATTGACATCTTCTCTCCTTCCTTGGGCGGACAATTGGGAAGCATGCCATGAGCTCAGGGCTCTTGGTTCTCCCATGCCAGAGACTTTCTGGGACCGAATGTCGAGGTATGATGGCAGCGACAAGCCCTTCAGAAGCCCTTCAAAAACCCTTGACAAGTCCTTTGACCCGTCCATGATAGGAAGAGGAAGAGAGAGCTGGTGGAGGAGGAGATCAATGTCTTTGCATGGTGAGGCGGTGAAGGAGGTGGACCATCGGTCTGGGGCCCTCGGCGTCCACCACAGCCTGTATGCCTTTGTCATGACCAGGGTGGCTTGACCAAGCAGGGCTCTCATGGCAGCTCTCAGCCACACAACTTGATAAGGGCCAGGGGTGTTGGTTCGTTGGCATGGCAAGCAGCTCCTGAGGTGATGTGGCTTAGGAGCTGGCTGGGCGAAACTACTACTAGAGTAGTGCTGCACTGGCGTCACATGATCCCGGCGGCAATGGCGGTGGCGGCAGCAACGATGATGATGATGGCGATGATGGCGTCACTTTGTGTAGCTTGTTGAAACGTGGAGGAAATTCAAAATTTTCTCGCATCACCAGATCAATCTATGGAATTCTAGCAACAAAGAGAGAGGAGTGTATCTTCATACCCTTGAAGATCGTGATGTGGAAGCGTTCCAGAACACGGATGATGAGTCGTACTAGCGTTCAAATCGCACAATCCGATCTAAGCGCGGTAGCCAGGCGCCTCGTATTCAACCTGCGTATAGCGGGGCGTCTCCTCCTTCTTGATCGAGAAAGGGAAGAGAAGTTGAGAACTCCAAACCAGCCTGACAGTGGTGGTGGTGGGCTCGTGGTTCTCAACGAGGGCTTCGCTAAGCACTATGGAGGAGGAGGAGGTGTTAGAGGAGGGAGAGGGCTGCATGCGGAGAGTGCAGTGCGCCTCACCTCACTATATATAGAGGCGGGGAGAGGGGGCGCCCTGCAGTTCCCCTAGGGGCGGCGTGGCAGATTGGATCTCCTAGGGAAAATCCTGGGGGACTTGCCCCCAAGCCAGCGGGTGGAGGATTGCCTCCCAAGCTGATGGGGCTCCCCCACCTCCCAACTAACGTGGGAAAGGGGTGTGGGGCGCACCACTTATAGTGGGCTGGTTTGCCCCTTCCCTTTGGCCCATGGTAATCGACACTTCTTTGGGGCTCCGAAACACCTTTCGGTCATCTTTGGCTTCCTTTGGTACCCGAACACTTAGGACTTTAATACCTTTGTCCAATATATCAATCTTCACGCTTGGACCATTAGGAACCTCGTGGCGTCAGGATCACATCAGGACTCGAACTACCTTCGGTAACCACATACTATTTCCCATAACAACTCTAAGCGTCCTTGAACCTTAAGTGTAGACCCTACGGGTTGGAACCATGCAGACATGGCCGGGGCGTTCTCGGCCAATAATAGCGGGATCTAGATACCCATGTTGGCTCCCACATGTTCCCGATGATCTCATCGGGTGAACGATATCGAGGATTGATCAATCCGTATACAATTCCCTTTGTCCATTGGTATGTTTTACTTGCGAGATTAGATTGGCGGTATCCATATACTTGTTCAATCTCATTCAAGCAAGTCTCTTTACTCGTTAAAATGTTGCATGATCCGTGACTAACTACTTAGTCACATTGAGCTCATTATGATGATGCATTACTGAGTGGGCTAGAATACCTCTCAGTCATACGGGTGACAAATCGTCTCGATTAAATGCCAACCCAGCAGACACTTTGGATATACCTATAGTGCATTTATAGCCACGATTCGTTGTGACATTTGGTACACCCAAAGCATTCCTCACGATTGTCAAGAGTTGCACAATCTCATGGTCGGAAATGATGCTTGACATTAAGAAAGCTCTTAAACGAACTATCTGATGCGGTGCTATGCTTAGGATTGGTCTTGTCCATCACATCATTCTCTAATGATGTGATCCGTTATCAATGACATCAATGTCCATGATCAGGAAACCAAAACCATCTATTGATCAATAGGCTAGTCAACTAGAGGCTCACTAGGGACATGTTGTGGTCATGTATTCACACATGTATTACGGTTTCAGTTAATACAATTATAGCAGAACAGACAATTATCATGAACAGGAAATATAATAATAACCATTTATTATTGCCTCTAGGGCATATTTCAACAGTCTCCCACTTGCACTAAGTCATAATCTAGTTCACATCACTATGATTGTAATGAATCAACACCCATTGGGTTTGATCATATCTAAACTTGTGAGAGGGTTATTAGTCGTGATGCGAATCTTGAGATCCATGTGTGCTTCTACAAATCTCTATGTCATCTTGTGATCAGGCTACCATGCTATTTGGAGCTATTCCAAATAAGCATTTACTATCTGAATCCGGTCTACTACTCGAGTCATCCAGTTAGTGTCAAAGTTTGCATCGGCATAACCCTTCACGCCGACTCTTTTACAACCTCCATGAGAAAATTCCTTAGTACACTAGTTACTAAGGATAACCTTGACCGCTGTCCTGTGATCCATTCCTAGATCACACTTTACCCCTCAATGACTCATTGCAAAGACACACTTTAGGTGCGGTACACGGCTGTACTATGGACCCTCGTCTAAAGCATAGGGGCGACCTTGTCCTTTCTCTCTCTTCTGCGTGGTCGGTCTTGAGTCTTACTCAATACTCACCCTTATAACACAGCCAAGAACTCCTTCTTTGTGATCTATTTTGAACTCCTTCAAAATCTTCACGATGCGTATTCATTTGATACTATCAAGCAATTATGATCTATCCTTATAGATATTGATGCTCAATGTTCAAGTAGCTTAATCCGAGGTTTTCCATTGAAAAACACTTTTCAAATAACCCTATATGCTTTCGGAAATTCTACATCATTTCGATCAACAATATGTCAACAACATATACTCATCGTAAATGCTATAGTGCTCCACTCACTTCTTTGGAAATACAAGTTTCTCATAAACTTTGTATAAACCCAAAATTTTGATCATCTCATCAGCGTATATTCCAACTCGAGATGCTTACTCCAGGTCCTTAGAAGATTTGGAGCTTTGCATACTTATTAGCATCTTTTAGGATTGACAAAAGCGTTACGGTTGTATCATACAACCTTTCCTCAAGAAAATCATTGAGAAACAATGTTTGACATCCTATCATAATTTCATAAATAATGAGGCTAATATAAATTCAACGAGACTCTTAGCATCGCTATGGTGAAAGTCTCATCGTAGTCAACTCCTGAACTTGTTGGAAAACATCTTAGCGACAAGTTGAGCTTTCTTAATGGTGATACTACCATCATTGTTACGTCTTCCTTTTAAATCCATACATACCCAACGACTACGACCATCAAGTAGTTCTTCCAAAGTCTACACTTTGTTTATACATGGATCCTCTCGGATTTTATGGCCTCAGCCATTTGTCGAATCGGGCCCACCATCGCTTCTCCATTTCGTGGGTTCATTGTTGTCTAGCAACATGACCTCCAAACGGATGCATTACCATTGAGCGATGCGATCGTCCTGCCGACCTCGAGGTTTGGTAGTGACTTGATCCAGTTTCATGATCACTATCATCAGCTTCCACTTCAAGCTGGTGTAGGCGCTGAAGGAATATGCCCTAGAGGCAATAATAAAGTTATTATTTATTTCCTCATATCATGATAAATGTTTATTATTCATGCTAGAATTGTATTAACGGAAACAAGATACATGTGTGAATACATAGACAAACATATAGTCACTAGTATGCCTCTACTGACTAGCTCATTAATCAAAGATGGTTATTTCCTAACCATGACATGTGTTGTCATTTTATTAATGGGATCACATCATTAGGAGAATGATGTGATTGACATGACCCATTCGTTAGCCTAGCACTTGATCGTTTAGTATATTGCTATTGCTTTCTTCATGACTTATACAAGTTCACTAACTATGAAATTATGCAACTCCGTTTACGGAGGAACACTTTAGGTACTACAAAGCGTCCTGGCGTAAGCGGGTGATTATAAAGGAATACTACGGTGTCTCCGGTACATGTTGAGTTGGTATTTGAGATTAGGTTTTATCACTCCGATCATCGGAGAGTATCTCTGGCCCTCTCGGTAAAGCACATCAACATAAGCCTTGCAAACAATGTGACCAATGAGTTGGTTACGGATGATGCATTACGTAATGAGTAAAGAGACTTGCCGATGTGAGATTGAACTAGGTATTGGATCGGCGTCGAATCTCGGGCAAATGTTATCTAGATGACAAAGGGAACAGCATTATGTTATTCACAGCGGTTTGACCGATAAAGATCTTCATAGAATATGTAGGAACCAATATGGGCATCAGGTCCCGCTATTGGTTATTGACCGAAAATAGTTCTAGGTCATGTCTACATAGTTCTCGGTTAAATGAGTCCAGCAACAACGTTCACGATGGCAGTTTATTGAGTTTATAAGTTTTGATGTACCAAGTTTGTTGAGTCCGGATGTGATCATGGACATGAGGAGTCTCTAAATGGTCGAGACATAAAGATCAATATATTGGAAGCCTATATTTGGACATCGGAATCGTTCGGCTGAAATCGGCATTTCTTAGAATGCAGGAAGTTAAAGGAACCCCGGGAAGTTATTGAGCCTACATGGGCCTCGAGGAGAGGGAAGGAGGCGGAGGGGGCGCGCCCCTCCTTCCTAGTCCGAATAGGACAAGGGAAGAGGGCCGCGCCCCCCTTTCCTTCCCTCCTCTTTCCCCCCTTCTCCTATTCGAACTAGGAAGAAGGAGTCCTACTCCCGTGGGAGTAGGACTCCCCTTAGTAACGCCCTCCTTGGCCACTGCCTCCTCCCCCAGCTCCTTTATATCTGGTGAGGGCACCCCTAGAACACAAGTTGATATCACGGATGGTTCCTTAGCGTGTCGGTGCCCCCTCCACCATATTCCAACTTGGTAAATGTCGTCATGGAGTTTGGCGAAGCCTATGGCAGTAGAACATCATCACCGTCCTGCGCCGTCGTCTTGTGGAACTCATCTCCGGAGCTTTGTAGGATCGGGCCGAAGATCGTCATCGAGCTGAAGTGTCTTGAACTTCGGGAGGTGTCGTATGTTGATGCTTGGATCGGTCGGATTCGTGAAGGCGTCGACTACATCAACGCGTTGTGTTAGCGGTTCAAAACACTATCTCACAGTGCGATGGAGAGACACTCTCCCAATCGTTGCTATGCCATCACCATGATCTTGCGTGTCGTAGATTTTTTTTTTAAATTACTCGTTCCCCAACGGTGGCAGAGCCCTAGGTTTTATCGTTGATGTTATATGCACAGTAGAACACAAGTGAGTTGTAGGCGATACAAGTCATCTTGCTTACCAGCATGTCATACTTTGGTTGTTGGTATTGTGAGATGAAAGCGGCGGACCGCATTATCTTGTCGCTTCACAGCGAGGTAGTTTCAATTCGAGCTTTTCGTGCTTAAAAGGTGGCTGGTGTCTGTCTCTCTCACTTTAGCTGAATCAGTGTGCTTCGCCGGTCCTTCGAAGGTTAAAACAACACCAACTTGACAAACTATCTTGTGGTTTTGATGCGTGGTAAGAATGGTTCTTGCTAAGCCGTAGCAACCACGTAAAACTTTAACAACAAAGGGCGTCCAACTTGTTTTGCGGGCATAGTATGATGTGATATGGTCAGAGGCGTGATGCTATATTTTATTGTATGAGATGATCATGTTTTTGTAACGAAGTTATCGGCAGCTGAGAAGCACCATAAGGTTATCGCTTTATTGTAGAAATAAATGCCCTGTAATTGCTTTACTTTATCACTAAGCGGTAGCGATAATCGTAGAAGCAATAGATGGTGTAACGACAACGATGCTCTGATGGAGATCAAGGTGTCGGCCTTGTTGTACGATGGTGATCCGCACGGTGCTTCGATAATGGAATCACAAGCACAAGGCGATGATGGCCATATCATATCACTTATATTGATTGCATGTGATGTTTATCCTTTATGCATCTTATCTTGCTTTGATTGGCGGTAGCATTTAAGATGATCTCTCACTAATAATCAAGAATTGTTCTCCTGAGTATGCACCATTGCGAAAGTTCTTCGTGTTGAGACACCGCGTGATGATCGGGTGTGATGGGCTCGTTCAAATACAGCGGGTGCAAACAGTTGCTGGCGGAATACTCGAGTCATACTTGCCGAGCCTAGCATATGAGATATGGCCTCGAACCGGAAACCGAAAGGTCGGCGTGAATCATATAGTGATATGATCAACATAGTGATGTTCACCATTGAAACTACTCCATCTCACGTGATGATGGGACATGGTTTAGTTGATTTGGATCACGTGATCCTTAGATGACTAGAGATGTACATCTGGTGGAGTTCTTAAAATAATATGATTAATTGAACTTAAATTTATCATGAACTTAGTACTGATAGTATTTTGCTTGTCTATGTTTGTTTGTAGATAGATGGCTCGTCTTGCATTGTTGGTTGAATTTTAATGCGTTCCTTGAGAAAGCAATTGAAGATGATGGTAGTAATTACAGTAACTTTGAGATTATCCTCATTCTTTGCCGAAAAGTTACGTCCTGGAAGCTATTGGTGCGAACCTCTTCTTGATACTGGTAGCGGCGTTAGAGCGTGCAGCGAACAAAGCGATGACTACTCGATAGTTCGATGTGCCATGCTACGGCTTAGAACCAGGTCTTCGGCGTTTTGGCGTCATGGAGCATATGAGATGTTCCGGGAGTTGAAGTTAATATTTCAAGCAAATGCGGTTGAGGAGATGAAGTCTCCATAAGTTCTATAGCTGCAAGATGGAGGAGAATAGTTAAATCGGTGAACACATACTCAAAATGTGTGGGTATAATAATCACTTGATTCAAGCGGTAGTTAATCTTCACATGATAGTGTCATTGGCGGAATTCTTCAATCGTTGCCACCAAGCTACAAGGCTTAAGTGATGAACTATAATGCAAGGATAAACAAGACTATTCGAGCTCTCACAGATGCTAAAACTGCGGAGGTAGAAATCAAAAGGAGCATCAAGTGTTGATGGTTAACAAGACCACGATTTCAAGAAAGGGCAAAGGAAGAAGAAGGAACTTCAAAGGCGGCAAGCAAGTTGCTCGAAGAAACGAAATGCGTACCTAAAGCACAGGCGGAAGTGCTTCTCATAGCCAATTTGGACCTTTGGGCGGAACGCCCCAAGTATTTGGCGGATAAGAGGATGGCAAAGTGAACAAGGTATATATGATATACATGTTATTGATGCATGCCTTACTAATGCTCGCGTGCTTTGGTATTAATCTTTGGTTACATTGCTAATATTGCAACTCGAAACAGGAGACTGATTAAGCGAAGATTGGCTAAGGACAAGTGGCGATGTTGGGGAGCGTAGTAATTTCAAAATTTCCTTTTACACATAAGATCATGGTGATGGCATAGCGAGAGGAGTGTTGTCCGTACCCTCGTGAACCGTGGCAGGCGTTAACTGCTTAGCGGTTGATGTAGTCGTCGTCTTCCGCGATCCGACGATCAAGTACGAGCGTCGGCACCTCCGAGTTCAGCACACGTTCAGCTCGATGGCGTCCTCGAACTCCGATCCAGCCGAGTGTCGAGGAGAGTTCCGTCGACCTGACGGCGTGGTGGCGATCTTGATGTTCTCTGCGGCGGGGAAGCGCCTAAGCTTTGCTGACGATATGACCGAGGTGGAATATGGTGGAAGGGCACGCGCGGCTGAGGCGATCCGTGGATCAACTTGTGTCTATGGGTGCCCCCCCCGATATATAAAGGAGGGAGGGAGGGAGGCCGGCCCTGGGGAGGCGCGCCAAGGGAGTCCTACTCCCAGGGTAGGATTCCTTCTTCCTAGTCAACTAGGTCGAGGGGAAAGGGGAAGTGGAGAAGGAAGGAAGAGGGGGCGCCCCCAAACCCTTTGTCCAATTCGGATGGGCTTGGGAGGCGCGCGCCTCTGGCTCCCTTCCCCTAAAGCCCATTAAGGCCCAATACTCTTCCCGGTATTCGTAACTCCCGGTACTCCGAAAAATACCGAATCACTGGAACCTTTCCGAACTCCGAATATAGTCGTCCAATATATCGATCTTTACGTCTCGACCATTTGAGACTCCTCGTCATGTCGATCTCATCAGGACTCCGAACTCCTTGGTACATCAAAACTCATAAACTCATAATATAAGTCATGCCGAAACCTTAGCGTGCGGACCCTACGGTTCGAGAACTATGTAGACATGACCTAGAACTATTCTTGGTCAATAACCAATAGCGGGACACGGATGCCCATATTGGCTCCTACATATTCTCTGAAGATCTTTATCGGTCGGACCGCATAACAACATCACGTTGTTCCCTTGTCATCGGTATGTTACTTGCGAGATTCGATCGTCGGTATCCAATACCTAGTTCAATCTCGTTAAGCAGAATCTCTTTTATTCGTAATACATCATCTCAGCTAACTCATTAGTTGTAATGCTTGCAAGGCTTAAGTGATGTGTATTACAAGGAGAACGAAGATACCTCTCCGATATCGGGTGACAAAACCTAATCTAATCCCAACCCAACATACGCCTTTGGAACACACCTTAGTACTCCTTTATAATCACCCGATTACGTTGTGACGTTTGGTAGCACCAAAAGTGTTCCTCGGTAAGCAGGAGTTGCATAATCTCATAGTTATAGGAACATGTATAAGTCATGAAGGAAGCAATAGCAACATACTAAGCGATCGTGTGCTAAGCTAACGGAATGGGTCATGTCAATCAGATCATTCACTAATGATGTGACCTTGTTAATCAAATAACAACTCCTTGTTCATGGTTAGGAAACATAACCATCTTTGATTAACAAGCTAGTCAAGTAGAGGCATACTAGTGACACTCTTTTGTCTATATATTCACACATGTATTATGTTTCCGGTTAATACAATTCTAGCATGAATAATAAACATTTATCATGATATGAGAAATAAATAATAACTTTATTATTGCCTCTAGGGCATATTTCCTTGATCTCCCACTTGCACTAGAGTGATAATCTAGATCACATCACCATGTGATTAACATGATAGTTCACATCATCATGTGATTAACACCCATAGTTCACATCGCCATGTGACCAACACCCAAAGTGTTTACTAGATTGATAATCTAGTTCACATCGCTATGTGATTAACACAAAGAGTACTAAGGTGTGATCATGTTTTGCTTGTGAGAGAGTCTTAGTCAGCGGGTCTTTCACATTCAGATCCGTTATGTATTTTGCAATTTTCTATGTCTACAATGCTGCACTTGGCTACTCTAGCTAATTGCTCCCTTTCAATATGTATCTAGATTGAGACTTAGAGTCATCGGATCGGTGTCAAAACTTACATCGGCGTAACCCTTTACGGAGACCTTTTATCACTTCCATAATCGAGAAACATATCCTTATTCCACTAAGGATAATTTTGACCACATCGATGATCTACTCCTAGATCACTATTGTACTCCTGCCAAAATCGGTCGAGGGTATACAATAGTTGGTACACAACATGGCATACTTTATAGAACCTATGGCCAAGCATGAGGAATGACTTTCATTCTCTTTCTATCTTCTGCGGTGGTGGGGTTGAGTCTTACTCAATTTCACACCTTGTAACACATGCAAGAACTCTTTCTTTGGTATTTCCATTTGAACTACTTCAAAATCTTGTCAAGGTATGTACTCATTGAAAAACTTATCAAGCATCTTGATCTATCTCTATAGATCTTGATGCTCAATATATAAGACTTCACCGAGGTCTTTCTTTGAAAAACTTCTTTCAAACACTCCTTTATGCTTTGAATAATTCTACATTATTTCGATCTACAATATGTCATTCACATATACTTATAAATCTTTGTAGTGCTCCACTCACTTTCTAGTAAATCTGAGCTTCACCATAAGTGCATGCAAAACTATATGCTTTGATCACTCATCAAGCGTATATTCTTCAGAGATGCTTGCACCAATCCATAGATGGATCATGGAGCTTGCACACTTTGTTAGCTCCTTTGGATCGAAAAAACCTTCGGTTGCATCATATACAACTCTTCCTCGAGAAAAATTAGGAATGCGGTTTTACATCCATTTGCCAAATTTCATAAATTGTGGCAATTGCTAACATGATTGAGACGGACTTAAGCATCGCTTCTGGTTGAGAAAATCTCATTGTAGTCAACATCTTGAACTTTATCGAAAACCTTTTGCAACAAGTCGAGCTTTGTAGATAGTAACACTACTATCAGCGTCCGTCTTCCTCTTGAAGATCCGATCTAGCCCGAACGGAGGCGCCTCTGCGTTCAACACACGTATAGCCGGGGACGTCTCCTCCTTCTTGATCCAGCAAGGGAAGAGGAGAAGTTGAGGGAGAACTCGACAAGACGACAGGCGGTGGTGGTGGAGCTCGTGGTTCTCAGCGAGGGCTTCACTAAGCACTATGGAGGAGGAAGAGGAGGTGTTAGAGGAGGGAGAGGGTTGCGCCGAGAGTACGGCTGCCCTCCCACCCTCCACTATATATAGGGGCAAGGGAGAGGGGAGGCGCCCTAGGGTTTCCCCTAGGGGCGGCAGCATAGCAGATTGGATCTCCTAGGGAAAATCCTAGGAGACTTGCCCCCAAGACAAGCGGTGGAGGATTGCCTCCCAAGCTAGGTGGAGGCTCCCACCTCCCCAACTAACGTGGGAAGGGTGTGGGGCGCACCACCCCTTAGTGGGCTGGTTTGCCCTTCCCTTTGGCCAATGAGGCCCTCCAACACTTGTCGGGGCTCCAAACACCTTTCGGTCATCTGGCCATACTCGTACCCGGAACACTTCCGGACTTCAATACCCTTCGTTCAATATATCGATCTTCACCGCGACCATTCCGGAACTCCTCGTGACGTCCGGGATCACATTCGGGACTCAACCACCTTTGGTAACCACATACTATTTCCCATAACAACTCTAGCGTCACCGAACCTTAGTGTGTAGACCCTACGGTTCGGGAACCATCGACATGGCCGAGAAGTTCTCCGCCAATAACCAATAGCGGATCTGGATACCCATGTTGGCTCCCACATGTTCCACGATGATCTCATCGGATGAACCACGATGTCGAGGATTCAATCAATCCCATATACAATTCCCTTTGTCCATTGGTATGTTACTTGCCGAGATTCGATCGGCGGTATCCCTATACCTTGTTCAATCTTGTTACTTGGCAAGTCTCTTTACTGTCTAGTAATGCATGATCCCGTGACTAACTACTTAGTCACATTGAGCTCATTATGATGATGCATTACCGAGTGGGCCAGAGATACCTCTCCGTCATACGGAGTGACAAATCCAGTCTCGATTCGTGTCCTAACCCAGAGACACTTTCGGAGATACCAGATGCACATTGTAGGATCGAAAGTATGTCTAGAGGGGGTGATTAGACTACTTGACAATATAAAAGTTTAGCCTTTTGATTAAGACAAGTTTTTGGCAAGTTCACAATGATGATCAAGTCAAGTATCACCCTACACATGCAATTCTAGAGTATTGGCAGCGGAAAGTAAATTGCACATGTAGTAAAGAGAGGTGGAGAAGAAGCAAACGCAATTTGGAGACACGGAGATTTTTTCTCGTGGTTCCGATAGGTGGTGCTATCGTCAATCCACGTTGATGGAGACTTCAACCCACGGAGGGTAAGGCCTGCGAGAGTCCACGGAGGGCTCCACCCACGAAGGGTCCACGAAGAAGCAACCTTGTCTATGCCATCATGGCATCGCCCACGGAGGACTAGCCTTACTGGGGTAGATCTTCACAAGTAGGCGATCTCCTTGCCCTTACAAACTTCTTGGTTCAACTCCACATCTTGCGGAGGCTCCCAAGCGACACCTAACCAATCTAGGAGGCACCACCCTCCAAAAGGTAATAGATGGTGTTGGTGATGATGAACTCCTTGCTCTTGTGCTTCAAATGATAATCTCCCCAACACTCAACTCTCCTCACCGATTTGGCTGTGGTGGAAGAAAGGATTGAGTGGAAAGCAACTTGGGAAGGCTAGAGATCAAGCTTCATATGGTGGGAGTGGAGCAACTTGATCTCAACACAAGGGTAGGTAGTTTTCTTCTCGAAATGTAAGGTAGGAGTGGTAGTTCTTTCGATGGCTCTCTCCACGAATGAAGAGGGGTGGAGGGTATTTATAGCCTCCACACAAAATCCAACCGTTACACACACTTGACCAATCTCGGTCGGACGAAGTTGACAACTCGGTCGGACCGAAAGTTCAAACATGTGAGCGTTGGGATTTTCGGTGGGACCGAAAATACAATCTCGGTGAGTCCGATTCTTCCAAAGACTAGGGTTTGCCAATCTCGGTGGGACCGACTTTATCATCTCGGTGACACCGATTTGATGATGAAGATTCTGAAGCTTGGCAACACTAGTTTCGGTGAGACCGAGTTCGAATCGGAAAATCCGAAATTTCTAGGGTTTGGCTATATGGTGAGGTGGTTCATCTCGGTGTGGTGAGTTTATGGAATCGGTGGGACCGAGATTACTTATGAGTGTATATTGGAATGAAAGATTGCGATGGTTTGGGAGATGTATCACTAAGCACTTTGAGCAACGATCATTAACATAACCTCATCCCTTTTAATAGTATTGGCTTTCCTATAGACTCAATGTGATCTTGGATCACTAAACCAAAAATGGAGTCTTGAGCTTTTGCCAATGCTTGCCTTAGCATTTTGAGGGGTCCACATCTTGAGTCATTGCCATACCCATATCACTGAACTTTCGAAATGATTCTCAAGAAACTATTAGTTCAATGATATATATGTTGTTATTAATTACCAAAACCACCGGGATTAGTTGCACTTTCAATCTCCCCTTTTGGTAATTGATGACAACATATAGATCAAAGCTTCGACATAGGATATAATCAATGAATAATATCGTGCTTTGAGAAGTATGTGATAAGCAAGAGCTCCCCTAAATTTGTGCATTATTTAAGATTTGCGTTGAATGCAAATGCACAATCGATTAGGATCATGGGTCACTCTTCCATGTCACATACATCTTGGTGGAGCGCACAAAATGATAAGAATGAATAGCATGCACCCAATCACCAAGACATGAGTAAATGATCATACAAGATATGAATAGCATATGATAAGCATTAAGCACACATTAAGGCATAGATACGATCAAGCACTCATCAAAGTAGAGCAAACGTAGTATCAAACACACGGAATGTCTCAAAATCCGAAAATCTCAAAAGTATCTCAAAAGACGGCAAATGAAATGAAAGAGCAAAAGCGAGCACTCTCTCTCGAAGTCCTATGATCTATACAATTTCTCCCCTTTGGCAACAAGTTACCAAAAGTTCGAAAGGTATAGAGCTAAACGTCCTTGGGGACTCTGTGGCGGCTCTCTGGGTTGATGGAGTTGAGATGGCTGCATCCGCAAAGGCTTCACTGATGTCCGTGGAGCTGGAGGAGTGGTCACCGGAGCGGAGCTGGAACCGATGGAGCTGTGGGAGGTCGAGGCTGTAGTCCGGTGTCATCCTTCGAATAGCAGTGATCGGGTCTTGTGGGAACCGGAGCAGCTGTTCATAATCATCCTGGACTAGGTCATCCTGCATCTCCTTCATGAGCTCTTCTTCTCTCTCTTTGCTTCCTCGATATCTGCCTCAAGCTTGTTGACGGTGACTTGCACTTATCACTTGACATCCAGAGCATGGATCTTATCTTCAACAATCCTCTCAAGACTCTCCGAGCGCACAATGCTGGCCATGCGTTGTTCAATCCTCGGTAGCTTCAAGGAGCTGCTCTCCAACACTCTTGGTTTAGCTCTGCTGCTCGCTTCCTTCTCAGCTTTAGCTTGTTTGGCAGCTTCACTCTTTGCTTGACCTTCACAGACGTTGGGTCATCCTCATCCATCACAACTTCATTGTCCTCATGCTCAGGCTGAGTGGCAAATGTGGTCTATCCAACAAGTAGGTGCCCGTGCCAAACTTGGCATTGATAAGCATCCAATGTGCGGGCAAATCCACATGACCTCTTCTGTCTGCTGCAGTCCTCTTGATAGTCTCAACTATCGGTCCATCACCTTGAAAGGTGCCTTCGATCAAGTATATGCAGCATGTTGATAGAATACCCTCGATCATGCGATGATCTCCGACTTGGGCATCGGGTATGCCTCGAATTGTGTTTGTGGTAGGAGACCTGCTCGGAGATGATACATGAGCCGAGCTTCAGATTTCCACATCCTTAGCTGGTACCTCATTGTACATGTTCTTCATAGACTCATGGTTCTTCTTGGGAATACCATAGACATCAACATCATCTTCTCTCTGACTTGGAGCATTCAGCAGTGCTGCCCATTCTTCTACATGAGAAGAGAACCTTTGGCCTTACATCCATGTGATCTTTCCATCCGGATAGAAATGAGTGTGGCATAGAATTGCATGATCATCTCATCATTCCAATCGTCACTCGACCAACAAACTCAGCAACACCACATGCGTGAAGCTCTCATGCACATGTGGAAAGAAGTCTCTGTGCTCTTCACTATCAATATATGCCCATCAACATAGCGAGTGTCGCAACAATGGGCTTCTTGTCCATAACATGCCTCATAGAAGTCCCTGCGCTCTTTGGTGTGGAACCTTGGATCTACAGCAGTTCTTCTCCTCACAAGATATGGATCAGCTTGTCTCCATAGCCTCGAGACCTCTGTCCTTTCTTTCCTTCATGTTCTCAGCTTGAGGATGAGCATCATTGTGGATCAGGCTTCGACGGAGTTTCAAGAAACAGTGCCTCATCATCGACTCACTGGTGGCACATTATCTTTCTTCTTCTTCTCAAGCAGGAATGTTCTCGAGCTTTTCTTGGGCTTGGCAGAGCTTGGCTTGAGCTGCCTTTGCTGGAGCAGATGGCTTAGACTTTGAAGGTGCTCTCGCTCGATGGCATCGCCCATGAACTTAGGCTTCGAGGAGGAGGTGGGTGCTTCCTCATCATCATCATCACCGCTTCATCATGCACAATCCTTTTCCTCTTGGAAGTTTTCTTCACTTTGCTTGAAGTTTCTTCTTCCATACTTAGCTTCTTGGCAACAAGTGGACTTCTTTACTTTGTGGTGCCTTTCTTGGTTTGTCGCCTTGATGCTCTTTTGGCAACAACTGTCCTCTTTGGCTTGGAGGAGATCTCTTCTCAGAATGAAATCGAGTCTTCTTCATCGTAATTCTCTTCTTTCGCCTCGTGGCGCAGGAGGCAAACCACTTGGTGTGCTCCTTTCACCATCATCTAAAAGTGCCGGCCTCGTGACTAGTGCCCGCCTCGAATTTCAGCAATTGGAGATTCAGACTGCTCGCTGTCACGCATCCGACATGGCTAACAACCTCGTGAATAGATTAGGTATAGGCGAGAAAAGAGTTATCACAAACGCTAAGATTTTGCAAAAATGAGTTCAAATTTCAGTTTTAGATTTTCAGAATGCATTTCGTCCGATCGAATCTAAAATTCGTGAATCCAAGTGTTCAAATGTAACCATTCACACTACTTTCGTTGGACCGAAATGGGTTTCGGTCTTGCCGAAAACACTAGGGTTTCACTAAATCCTCATTTCGTCGCACCGATTTGCACAACTCGGTTGGACCGAAAAGTGCAAAGGAATGGCCAGAGGCCAAATCGGTCATACCGAGAATGTAGAATCGGTCTCACCGAGATGTGTTCGCGGAAACCTAACCCTAAAACTTTCATCAATTTCGCTTCTAACGAACTAACTGCTGGATAGGAAGATCTCAAACGTGGCAAGATGCTAGGCAAACCAATCGCATAGAATCGGAGGTTGAAGCACGAGAGGGATCAAACTCACCCTAACTTGGTGGAGTTCTCACGGCGGCAACGGCGCGGAGAGAATGTCCGCTGACGGCGACGGAGACTCAGCGAGCGAGCGCGACATGCAACGCACGGAGACGATCCGGAGACCACGGCGACGGCAAAGAAGGGTTTGGGGGAGGCTTTGAAGAAGGAATCAACGCGCTGCCCTCGATATATATACCCTTTAGTCAGTCGGTGGGACCGAAGTTGTAAAACTCGTGGCACCGAGATGGATAATCGCAAGGTAGCACACTTCGTCCACGCCGAAATCACAACTCGGTTTCACCGAGGTGAAAACCTAGATCAATCCAAGTGCTTTCGGTCCGTCGAGTTGAGTGGGTTGGTCTGACCGAAAATACTTAGAAGGTTTTGGAAGTTTAGCCTTAGACGGATCGATGGCTCGAAAGTGCTCCTCACTCGTGTGTCCAAATGACTAGTTCAAAGTTTGTGATATAAGCATGAATAGAATTTGAGACAAGAAAGCATAGATAGCTAGGGAGGAACTTAGGCATTCTTGTCCATCCATTTGGTCAAAAGGAAATCCAAAAGACCAAAGCAACAAATGGATGTCCTCGAATGGATAAAATTATGCATCCAACATGCTCACACAATAAGATAGCAAATGAAATATGTGTCAAACATGCACAAACAAAACACTAGCTACTATCACACAATTTGTCGATGACTAGGTCATCTATATATGAGTATATTGACTTAGGAGTCAAATGAGAACATTTGATCATAGGTCATACTCATCGCTTAAGCACAAGTGGGGTTACCACTTTTCCATAAAGCATTAATGTGTTCACATCATTTGAAGATGCTTTAGCTCAATTCTTAGAGCAAAGCTCCCTTGATGTGAGAACCCTTTAAAGGGTCAAACTAACCTTGGGTTGTCGAGAAGACTTCATGTAGATGTTGAAGATGTGGATGCTCAATGTTGATGAAGATCATCAAGAGTTGGGAGCAATCCTTTGGATTCGGGCACTTTCAATACCTACATGGGTTAGTCCCACAAGGAACAAACAAGGATATCCATGGACATAGATTGAAGTACACAATAGATGATGTCCATGAAAGCAATGATTACCTTGTCCCTTGACTTACCAACAAGAGGGTTTGTGACTCCATGAACTAGTGCAAGATGTGGAAGTTGATTGCACAAGTTCTTGCCTAAATGAATGTGAGTGAAGTATGTTGGCGAGTCACCCTCAAGAACTCTCTAGTTCTTCTTCTTGGGATCCACATCATCTTGATGGGAATCCTTGGGGTTGTAGTTGAGCTTGGAAGTAGAACTTGCGTTTCCTTGGGAACCCACTTGACCATGGCCTTAGGTGCTTCAATAAATGCATCAATCTCCTCTTGAAGCTTGTCCTTGCCTTTTAGCTTGAGGTCTTGTGGTGGAAGATCATCTTGAGCTTGTTCCACATTGGAGGAATAGGATCATACTTCTCCTTTTGAGAAACAAACTTTGGAGTGGGATATTGACCTTCTTCCCATTCAACACCCTCGGCGTTGAACTTTCCTCAAAACCAATTCCTTGATTCTTCGGTGCCTTCCTTGCTTGCGAACAATTTCCTCAAAGTTCTTGCTTCCGCAAGGCTCTTGTAGACACCTTTCTCTATAATCCCTTTCAATAAACTATTTTCTTGCTCAAGTGTAACTTGGCTTGAAACATTGTTAGTGGAATCAAGAGAACTACTAGGAGTAACAACATTGAATTTAGCATGGTTATTGTTACTACTAGATGAAGAATTTTTCTTATGCTTGTCATGCTTAGTTTTAATAGGTGGCAAGAAATTAGACAAGAGAAGTCGTTTGGCAAGATATGAAGAACTCTTCTTTCGAAGATCGTCATTGATAGCTTTTAGGAACTCATGTTCTTGCTCTAGATTGAGCTTCTCGAAGCGTAGCTTCTCATGAGATCTTAGGAGCTCTCTATGATCTTCTTGAGTTGTTTCATGAGCTAACTTAAGAGTTTTTAGTTCTTTAGTTAAACGCTCAATCTCCTTCATAGCATTGTCATTCGACTCTTCTCGACTATAAAGACTACTAGCATGTTCATCATTACTAGGCTCACTAGATTTGTCATGTAAAGCTCATCTTCACCAAGCAAGTCATCCTCATCACTATCAAAGTCAATAAATTCAGGTGTGATACCTTGGGGCCTTTAGCCATGAAGCATCTTCCAATTCCCTCATTTGGTGAATCAAATAAGTCATAGGAGTTGGAGTTGGAGGACACGAGAGCAAGACCGGCAACACCTTCATCTTGCTGTAGTCGGAGTTGGAGTGATAGCTTCTTCGGAGTGATTGTCGAGTCGGGCGGAGACCCATTCACCTACATGAGCTTGATGTTTTCTTCTTGTGTAGCTCCTTGATGACTTGTCTTTCCTCTCCGAATCCTTGCTTCTCGAGAGGTCTTCGTTCATAACGATCATCTCTACTCCTTCTCTCTTTCGAGGTGACTCTTCTCTTGAGCTTCTTCTTCTTGGAGATTCTTCTCTTCTCTTGTGGGAGTCGAACACTCATTTGAGTAGTGTCCGGGTCTTCCACAATTGTAGCATTCGATCACGACTAGAAGATCTCTTTTCATCATATGATCTAGACTTTGAGCTTCTTTCCTTGCTTCTACTCTTGTAGAACTTGTTGAAGTTCTTCACCATTAGGCTTATCTCTTCATTGGAAACTAGCTTGTCACTTGAGGTTGTGGGAGCATCACATGTAGCTTTGTAAGCACCACTTGACTTGTTGTGAAGCTCTTCCTTATCTTTAAGTGTCATCTCATGAGCAACAATTCTTCCAATGACTTGGTGGCTTGAGATTCTTGTAGTTTGGCATCATTTGGATCAAAGTGCACACGGTGTCATACTTTCCATCCAAAGCTCGAGAATCTTCTTGATGATGAATCGATTCGGTCATTTCTTCGTTC